>CM051461.1:188823622-189131122 GCA_028095005.1 Rhynchospora pubera
TTCTTAAGATATATAATCCAGAGGAGCATTCTAATTCATCATGCACTTTAGTTACTTCATAACTCTATTTCTTAGGCTAGGCCTAATTTTAACCATGCACATTAATATATCTGCCACTATGTAGAATCAAGAAGACAGTTTTGCCTGTTACTCACACCTGCAAAAATACTGACATTATTAATACTTTTTTTTTTTTGAGCTTCGATGAACAGAAGAAATCCTTGATAATTTTTATCAATTGTTGTCCACTTTTTCCCATCAAATTGTATGATTTGTCTTATCTAATTATATGATTTCAACTTCCAGGTCCTTAAGCAATTCTTCAAATTTGGAAAACTTCATGCGACATGGTTTTGCCTGAAGAGAACAATGCTTTTCCCGTAAAACTTGATGGAGCAAATACTTTCATAGATAGTACGGACCACACAAACATCTCACATAGTATACACGAAAAATATCAAAACAACCAGAATGAGTTTATGTTGTACCCAACACTAGACTACATCAATCGGATTCTATTGGAAGATATTGATGAACCATTTAGTGAGTATCAAGATGTGGCAGCTCTATCTGACATAGAGAAACCTTTGTACGATATTGTAGGTCAAAAATATCCACCTTCACCGAATTCCCAGCTAGTTGTAAGACAATCAAAATCAAACCATTATTCTAACATTTGTATTTTGAATAAACAAATCATTCCCAAGTCAACTAATACAAGCTTGACTCAAGATTCTAGAAATGAGAGCTTGCTGGCAAAGGAGTTACAGAGAGGAGTGGAAGAAGGACAGAAGTTTCTTCCAGACATCAACAATTTAACTATTGATTTGCAAGTGAGTAGGCTTTTACCAGATACAGAACATAAAAAGAAGATATCAGAAATTGAATTGGAGGAAGAGAATGTTCATGGCTTGGTCGGTAAGCCCAAGACTAGGAAGAGCTCAAGTGATGAAAATTTGAATATTTTGGAGGGGCGAAACAGCAAGATGCCCATGTTTTCTACTGAGGAAATAACAAGAGATGAAATGTATGATAAAGTTCTACTTTACCATGGAGAGGAATCAGTGAAAGAAGAGATTTCTCGTCTGCAAGAAATAAGGAAATGTCAAGTAAACCCCCATTGTAACCAGAAGGAAAACCTGGAGGAGAATATTGATCTTGAATCTCTCCTTGTCCAATGTTCTGAAGCTGTAGCACTCGGTAATTGTAAAGTGGCTGAAGAAATTATAAAAGTTTTAAGGAAACATGCCTCCCCAGTTGGCAGTGGCACCCAAAGACTTGCTTGTATCCTTACTGATGGACTTGAGGCTCGCTTGGCCGGGACAGGGAGCGAGAGCTACCGCCGACTTGTCAATAGACAAATTTCCACTAGAGAAGTTCTGAAGGCCTACCATATGAACATTACAGCCTCCCCTTTATTGAGGATTTCATACTGCTTCGCTAATGATTACATTTGTAAAGTAGCAGAGGATGCATCAAGGATCCATATAATTGATTTTGGCATTACTTTTGGATTTCAGTGGCCGCCTCTAATTCAAGCTCTTGCTAAAAGGAGAGGTGGTGTTCCAAAACTCCGAATTACTGGTATAGATCTTCCTCAACCTGGCTTTCGTCCTGCCGAACGACTCAACCAGATTGGAGTAAGGCTTGAGGAATATGCTAAGAGTTTCGAGGTGCCTTTTGAGTATCAATGCATTGCCTCATTATGGGAGTCCATTTGTATTAAGGATCTGAAAATTGATGATGACGAAGTGCTTATAGTAAATAGCATGTTTCGCTTTATGCAAGTAAGAGATGGCACGTTCCCCACAGATAGCCCTAGGAACCAAGTTCTCAAACTGATAAAGCAGATAAAACCAAAAGGTTTCATCATAGGAATATTAAATGTGTCTTATAGTCCGTTTTTCACCACACGCTTTAAAAAGGTTCTGTCACTTTATTCAATGCTATTTGACATGTTTGACACATTAGTTCCCCGGGATGATGAGGGAAGGCAGCTAATGGAAAGAGTACTGCTTGCTCGTCCAATATTTAATCTGGTAGCATGTGAGGGCCAAGATCAGGTGGAGAGACCCGAGACATACAAGCAATGGCACAAAAGGATCTCTCAGGCAGGCTTCAAACTGCTGTCCATGGATCAGGATATAGTTAAAGCTTGCAATGCAAAGGTGAAAAGTGGTTACCACGAGGGATTCTTTGTTCAAGAAGAAAGTGGCTGGCTGCTTCAGGGTTGGAAGGGAAGGATAAATTATGGGCTATCGGTGTGGGAACCAAAACTAGAATAATCAGTGTTGTATTAATGTGAATTTTCAATTTCTTCAGTGAAAATAGTTTCAGAGCCAGTGATATAGGAATGTTACTACAAATTATCAATTTCATCCGTGAAAGTAATATCAAGGAATGTTACTACAAATTATCAATTTCATCAGTGAAAGTAATATCAGTGCCTGGGTCATAAGATATTTATCAGTTTGAATTCGTGTATAAATTATACTACAAATTATAAATTGCGCTCTCTGTGCCGCTTGCTACTGTATTTGTCAAATGGTATCAGGTGGCAACTTTTATTTTTTAGAGATGCTAGGCGGAGACTATTCAGTTATCGGGTGGCAACTTGTTAGTTATGCATACAAGATATTTGATAAAGTTCCTTGTAAAGCACAATTGTCAGCTGTGTATTCTAACAGTAACGAGGTCCATTAAAATTATTATAACTAGCTATAATATCGCGCTTTGCGCGATGAATGCCGGACAAAATTCGGCCTTTTGAGAGTATATATATTTTTTTAGTAATCTGTCATTTATGTGTCTTGTCCAATTCCAATAGACTGCAAAACGTTCCAACTATATCAGTGAGAGAAGTCACAAAACTAATTTACATAGTAGGCATATGTACTGGCAAAAAAAATGAAATAGAGGCTAATATCAAAAACATGCCAAAAAAAACATTCAACTTTTACCAGAAAGTAAAACTCCATATATATCGAAAAACATGCCAACTAAACAATATGAAAATGTTTGACTACAGTAACGCTTTCGAACTAAGTTAATAGATTGTTGTTGGCAGCAACAAACAAACTCTGATGAATCATGATTTGAATTGGAGTTTAAGGTTTTATTGAAACCAACTGAAACTGACATAATATAGAATTAAGTGTGAATAAGTGAATGGTACCATCAATAAAAAGGAAAAATAGAGGTCACCAGAGATGGAGGGATCCATGATCAAAGCTATCGACAGCAGTCATGTGCCTAATGTATAGCATATATAAGCATTTACAATAAGAAAGTGAAACATTAAAAATTTAAATCAAAAACAAATTGAAACAAATTTAATTATACCAAAATGTAGCACCACTACAATGCAGAATTTCTTTCGCCAAAATGCCTTCGAAATTCTGTAATTGAACAAAACACAGAAGGTGAAACATTGAATAAGTTTGGAGCTAATTCTTTACATATATCAAAATAAATATAGAAAAAGCTATTTCTAATTATTGTAAGAGCCAAATTCAAAGGCAATTTTTCTTGATGACTTTGGTTGATATTTGTGGCAATTTCTTTGAACAAAATAGAAGAAATATATATGGTTACAAAAATTGGTCTGAAAAGCATGAAATCGGCCTACATTACAAATCCAGTAACAAAAACAGGATGGGCCTCCCCATAAAAATATTTTGCTTCGATGTCATTAAAACAAATTGTCAATCAACCTTTGAGCACTAAGCACTAATGGTAACAACATTTCCTGCAGATAGAGTAGGATCAAAATAAAGTGCATTTGAGTTTGAAACTAACTTATGATCGCACATAAACAGACATGCTTTTATTAGAAAAATGATATGGACCACGCAGTCATAATTCATAGTTTCATAATCATAAAATGGAGGAAGGGAGGGGGAGAAAAAAAAACAGAGATAGGCTACACGGGTGCTTTGCTATTGTGGTGGGACCATCATCATCAAGCATGTCCAGCATGGTATGGACACGTGTCAGCCTCCGCAACAGCTTCCTATATAATCCTTAAAGCCCGTCGGCCCCATTGGTGTTGCACGTCACCTCCAAACTTGTCCTCTCTATCAACCTGTACATGTTAAAATGAAAGAAAAACAATGCAAGCATCATTGAGAAAGAAGTTAGGTGAGAAGAAATTACAAAACCTGAAAGAAATTGGAACTAACAAAGAAAATAAGATTAAAAGGAAGGAAAGGTAAGGGAGAAGATTAGAGAAACATACCGTCAATAGTGATGACTGTAGCAAGATGATCAGTTAAGATCTTGCTAAAATCAGCAAAAAGTATTATTTATGATATGCCATCCTATCATTGGATGGCGATTTCCATGCGGCCTTTTGATAATATTCGCACTGGTCATTGAAATCAGAAGCACATAAGTTTAATTTATAGATATTCTAACAAATACCAAAAATGCCCTTCATATTAATACACCAGAAGTAACCTAATCAGTTGAGTGGAGTCAAAAAAAAAAAAATCAGCTGAGTAACTATTTCACACCAATTACATGAGAAAATAACAAACTATTCATGCGAGTAAAATATCTAAAAAGATTCATGGTATATGGTAAAGAATATTTATCACTATACAAAAAGTTTCTCTAGGTTATGTATTCATTAATAATTGCTGCTTCAACTGATATGGTACTGGCAACCCATAATGTAAGATCCACAGAAAAATTAGTATAACTGGCAACACACATTCTGTGAACCTTTCATTAATTAGAGCCTTCATTTTAAGTTCAATGTGAGATTTTAATCGCATAGATATTATATTGCACTGTATAACACTACCAAGAAAAAAATTGAAAAATCTTAGATTTCAAATTAATTGATAGAGCATAATCCATTATCGATGAAACTTAATCCCTCACGATTTAGTGATATATAGTGAATGAAAATAGAAACAAAGAAGAAGTGCTTACTTTTTCCATTCAATATCACTGATGATGCATACTCGATGAAGTTCATTTGCCTTGGCAACCTTGAGCACATACAACAGACCTGGGAAGCAACACTTAAGTGAGAGCTCTTCTCAACTAAGTTGTCCAATCTCTCTGCCCTGCCTGGCAAATCTTGTATTAATTTTTTCTTGTGATGTATAATGGTCTCCAATCAAATCAACATTGGTATAATTATGCAAGCAAATTAAAATGCCAACCTGAGGAAGCTTATATTAGCAAACCAAGTCAAAGCAAGTGTATAGATCAAAGCTTAATTTTTTACATTAAATCAGCAAATCAATAGAAGAAAATCAATGGGGAGTGCTTCTCAATGTCGGTGTTAAAGAAGAGGTTGCTACCGTGGCACTGCTTGACAACATCATCAAGGCCTGGCTCATAGATGGGGAGTGTCTCGCTGTTCCAGGTATTGATGCGGTTAGAGGAGATGTCAACCACGACAACCTCAATATCTGGGCACTTCAAAGCAATCACGGCCATGGTGGGGCCACCCACATAACCAGCACCCAAGCAACAGATCTTCACCATTTTGACCTGAATTTGGATTTGAAAAAAGATGAGGTCTTCAGATAGTGATAATAAGATGTGTTGGCAAGATCTGATCTAACTATCTCAGCAAGCACCAGAAATATTGGCTAATTGTGTGCTGTAATTTTAAATACTTTTATAGCTATGTTTTCTGGCCCACTCTAGAAAAAAAAAATATGTCAATTATCCAATTATTCAAACCAAACTGAGGACGTACTGTTGTGCTTGACTGGGTACAAAGGCGATATTTGTCCTCTTGTATGAAAAAAATCCCATAATTATGGCAATACATATTAATTTTACACTATAGACAATAAAGAAAATCTAAACCTATATTCCTGATCGCAAATTTCAGTAGGAGGCATGAGCATGATTTCCCAACGGAAGAATCACCGATCAAAAGCAGCTTGAAAAGGTAATCGCTGAAAAGAAGAACGCAAGGGAAGTAAGCAAATATGGAAGAGAAATCAATCAAGCCTGACTGCCTGAGAAATTAGACATTAATTGAAAAAATAGGACGAAGAAACAGAGAATTATTTCGGATACTCACTACTCGTTGCTCATGGTTTGAAGTTGGTTGTTCGTCTGGGAAATGATTTGGGGTAAAATGCTCAAAGGAGAATAAAATCGACGGTAAATCCCCGCTCCCTATCACTTTCTCTCTCTCTCCTAGTAACCTAGCAGTAGGAGGAGATTAGAGAGACAGGGAGGAGGCGAGAGAGCGCGCGGGGCGAGCAAAAGAGAGAAAGAATTTCTTCTGAGCACATCGACAGCGAAGCAAACAATGAATCTGATCGGATAGCGGAGAAAACAACGAATCGGATCAGTGAGATAGACAGCTGAGATTAAATGCTGATGTCATAAAAAAACACTGTAGAAAAGACCCCTAGAAATGGAGTATTTTTTGATGATTTTGATTTCGTCAGTTCCTTGTAAAGCACCATTGTCAGCTGTGTGTTCTAACAGTAAAGAGGTCCATTAGAATTAATATAATTTAGTCAGCTGCGTATCTTTAATCAATTTCATTCTTCTATTGGGATAAGCCTAATTTTTGTTAGATCACTTTTGATAGCTGACAGAAAATATGGAATCTAGAAAATCCTGTTGGCGAATTCCAAGTGCTTTTTTTTTTTTCCTCTCTCTCTCTCCCCAGTTTTAACTCTGATTTAGTGTTTCAAAATTGCTGACGTCTTAAACATTTAGTTTGATCTTGGATGCAAATAACAAATCCTTGATAGATTTTATCAAACATTACCTATTAATTTTCACCTAATTATGCATTTTTTGTGTAAAACTTGGCTTACTGGAACAATATGTCATTGAATTTGTCTTCAAATTTGGAAACCCACGTGCAACATCAACATGTGTTAGTCTGAAGAAAACAACTGTTCCTCCTTTAAAATTAACCCCGAAGTCCCGAACTTTCGTAGATAAGGAGCCACAAACATCTTATAAAGTATAACAAAAAAAAAAAAAAATCCAATTAAACCAAAAAATGAGTTTATGTGTACCCACCACTTGACTATATACACAAGATTCGGTTGCAAGAAATATTTCATGAACAATTAAACCAGATTTGGCCTTGATCAAAATCCTGCTTTTTTTACTTGGGATTTCATTTCATTAGAAATTATTTTATCAAAATGATCGAATTTGACGTTATTTGGTAAGAATTCTTATGTAATTACTAATTAGATCCAATGAAATCCCACGAAATCAATTAAAATGAATTGAAAATAAATGAAATCCTACCGAAAAAAACATTTTGATCAGGCCTACTATATCAAGGCTTTATCGGACATCGAGAAACCTTTGTTTTAACCGTCATCTGCAGTTTTGTCATCCCTGCCATCGCTAAATATAAAATGAACAAATATAGCAAACAAGGTGAACATATAAACGATCTAAGTGAACACTTACAAACAAATAAGTGTTGTCATCATTTGTTCAGAATTTTACATGCATATTCAACTTATTTTCATTGAACTTATTTGTTTGTAAGTGTTCACTTAGATCGCCTATATGTTCACCTTATTTGCTGTATATGTTCACTTTATATTTAGCGATGGCAGGGATAGCAAAACTGCACATGGCATCAATCAATTTCCTTTGTTTTATGTTACCTTGGGTAGACGTATCTAACCTTCAACCAATAAACAATTTGCTTTGACCGGATCAAAATTTAACTATGGTTCCAACAATTTGGTGGGCCCAACCTTTTGCAAGGCATAAATGTAGGGAATCACATCCTCTACCAACCTTAAATGGTTGGTACAGTACCGATCTCTGGTCTGAACCATTAGATCTAATTTCAACGGTTAAGGGAACTCCGTGCATGTAACTAGATTGATAGGCCCGAAAAATTTTTAACCGTCGAAATTAGATCTAACGGCTCGGATCAAACGTCGGCACTCTACCAACCGCAAAAGGTTGGTAGAGGATACGGACCCTAAAAGTAGACCCTTGCAAAGGATTTCCATTCGGCTAAAATACATTTACACGTCGACAGTATTTTAGCATTTCTATCACTTGCCATCAACAATTTGATCTTAAATACATTGCGGAAAATATGATCAACGGAAGAATAAGAAAAGGTTTGACTGCCTTGGAGCTTCTAAATCTTTGCCCAAAAAAATATACACAAAGGTTTTCGCCAATTGATTAGTGAAAAAAGATTTAAAATATTTAAAATTTTCCCTTCAAGTTTTTCTGAATTGCACAGGTTTCGTCATAGAAAACAAATATTGGACAAGACTGACATTTTATGTGGCATTAATTAACGAGACAATTGTCTTCTATATTTACTTATTTGTCTGTAGGTTTGATGGCTATTTTTTGTTATCGAACGAGGAAAATTGAAGGAATAAAGATCGAGCGGCGTAGACCCTCAGGCCAATTGATTTTCCTCCAGCAAACAATCAATGAATAAAAATTTGAATTCACAAACTAAACAATATCATATCAAATGAAAACACATATAATATTAATTCATACCAAAAAAAACTTAATACAAACCTGCAAGCAATAAATTGTGTTTACTAATAAAGAGTGCCAAGCTGAATAGAAGAAACAACAAAAACAGTAACAAATGAAAAGAAAACAATGAAATTCCAAATTACCAATTTTTTAGAGCACAAAAAATCACACAGGTCATTTCAGGCAAATATATCTTGTTGCCACAGACCAACAATTATCTCAATTTTCTCGCTTAATCAAACTATTAACAAAAACAAAAGGACTAAAGAGGACGAGCACTTGGTGACATGACTGACGATAAAAAAAATGTAATCGACAGCATTACTTGCAAATGAATATGTAACCTAACCACATATCAAATGAAAAAGTTCTAAAAAAGGAATAATACAATGCTTTCTTCAATCTAGCATAAACCCATTAAGCTCGTTCACTAATGCATCTGCATTGGTGACCTGTTTCCTATCTTTGAGTGGCATTGCAACTAGGCAATCCTTCTCATCCAACTCATCAAAGAATGGGTCACATAACAGCTCAGCAGCTGACGGGCGCACATGTGGCTTCCCGAGACACCTCTCAATGAACCGGATCACATCTGGATCGCGAACACGACTCAGTGCATCAGGCCGGGCCCGAGATGTTATCTTCTTGTAGATTTCAACTAGGTTTTTACACTCACTGTATGGCAGTTCCATTGTTACCATTTCTAGAACACAGAGTCCAAAGGAGTAGATGTCGACCAGTTCATTATAAGTTTCTTCAAACAGTTCTGGGGCCATGAACTCCGGTGTACCAAGGACAGAGTGTGCCACGCGTCTATGGTCCACAATAGCTGCTAGACCGAGGTCACCTATCTTCACCTGTGTTTAGAGTTGGCAGTTAGTTCCATAAGATCTTAATTTTAAGACCTATTATAAGAAGTTTTAACACAAATAGTAGGCTTAACCATAGAATAGAACCAAATTTCATATTTATGCTTGGTTATGTATATGTATAGTATAAAAAATAGATATAATTTACTTATTGACAATTTGACATTAATGATAACTCTATAATGATCTTATAATTAATGGCCATGTCGTCTTCAAAAGAACCACTTTCCTGTGGCCGCTACAGAGTACAGCCTAACAATAGATTTTATTGGAAGATGAAAAGGGGCCGGATAGCTTTCTGGAAAAGGTACTTAGAGAAAAAGAAAAGTTTATTGACTAAGTTCGCTTTCCTGTGCAATATCCTCAATGAAAGGAACCATCACATAAAGTAAAAGATTCATGCCCTTCCAATTAAATGCAAGTCACAGGAAAAAGGCAATAAAAGAAAATATATGTCACAGGTCAGAATCGAAGGGTCAACTTTCATTAAAGACCCAGTTGAGATCTAACAATTTTTCCCATCTTAACTGGAAGTGCCATAGCAATGCCAAAGGCTCTATTACTATTAATTAATTGGTCCCTACTCCCTACTCCCTTGTCCAAAAAAAAAATATATCTCTGATCTAGACCTCGTTCTACTTTAATAAAAGATGTCTAAATAATTAAGGTACATCAAAAATCAAAAGCCACTATCAGCTTTATTCTTTTCTTGAAAGGCCGGGACAGATGAGGAAGCACTCAGAACTCAAAAAGCAAAAAGAGAAAAAGGACATGAAAACAAACTGAAATTGAGGCCGACCAACATCTATAGGGGAAAAGAAATAGCGTACCAACAAAATTTAGGAAGGTATAATAAATATACCACAATCAAATATAATGAAAATGGCTAAATGCATAGTCAAGAATGCATACTTAATTTTTAGGTTCTAACCAAAATTATAATAGAAGCATTGAGTTAGTTCCCAATTTATAATTATTATTTCTATTATTTTTACGACCTAGTAAACTTATAGAACCAAATTACTAAACTGTAATAACACAGTCAATCGAATTATCCAACAAAAGGTAAAGATATACACACCCCTATAACATACTTAAGTAACAGTTACACTTGATGAAACATAATTAGTTCTGCATTCCCTGCATCTGACATAATTGGAGAAAAAGTGTAAAAACTACAAAAAGGGTTAGCAAAAGAACATACCTCGCCAAGATTGCCGTTGATGAAAATATTACTACAGTTCAGATCCCTGTGAATCACACATGGATCATGAGTATGCAAATAATCCAGCCCCAACAGAACCTGGCGGGCCCACTTCTTCAGCGCCTTGAGAGAGACTTGCTTGTGCTTCTGCCTGTATCCCCTCAGATCACCCGAGTTGCAAATTTCTGTGATAAAGTTGAGGGTCCTGTGATCAGGATCGACCCACTGCTTGTGCAGAGAGATTATATGCGGGTGATCGAGTGATTTGAGGAGGCGTACTTCACCGAACAGTCGGTTCAGCATTACTGGCTCATCCATAAAGCCTCTCAGTTGAACCTGACAGAGTTTGAGAAAATGATAATGAAAAGTTGAGCCAGTTTCTGTATTGAAAAAAGACCCTGAAAGTTCTATGTTTCCCACATCCACCATTGCTTAGGTACAACAAAGTTATGGTCGAATTTTACAAATAACACCCTGAATGTGTTCTTAACAACAATAGAATTTTTGGTTGAGGTGCGGTAAAAACTAATGTTTTGATTAAACTGTTAATAGTTTTATTTGTAAGCAAACCATGTAAAGATCTAAAAGGTGAATCAATCTGTTACAGCCAGATTGCTCATCCTCTTATTCAAATTAACCAATTGCACAATTTTATAAGAGCTAAAAATAATTAAAATAGGTAATCAGAAATTAAAAGGTTTTAAATTGAAAGTATGTACCTGATTCCATGCAACCTCAATTCCTTGCTCTTGATCAAACGCCTTGTACACCTTCTTCACGGCACCAACACCTAAAACTTCCTTGTACCGGCCATACCGACCAGTAGGGTCCACTTCCACAAAGATTTCTCGGTCGACTTTTTCAGCTGTCTCTGCCACTTCAATCAACATTTTTTAACTCTGAAAATTTATACTGTTCGCCTAAGAGAAAGCTGTAAAGTCCTAAAGAAAATAAATAAGAGGTAGATATCAGAAATCTGTTCAGAATTAGGTGCAACAGACGTAATATCACACCAACGAGATATCTTTAGTAAGTATTGAACAAAAGATATCCACTTTAAACCCCAAATTTCAAGAGAATCTCTAATACATATTCTTAGATCAATTTCTCCTATACGATTTTCATCATTTGCAAAATTCAAAGAGAAATCGTAAGCGTAGCATAGATGAAATCAAAGTTACCGTTAGAATTGCACGAGACGAGACACGAAATTAAAGGAAGACGGAGGCGGAGCAGATTACGAGAAGGTAAGCTGATCTCGCTTCTCTCAAGTAAAGCTGTAGGCATGCCATTGACAAGCTTTTATTTACTGGGTTTTGGAAAAAAAAAAAAAAGGAATGTTGAAAGGGAATCGAAAGAGTTGGATTTCTCCAGAGATTTGGAGGAGATTGAAGGAAGATTATATATTAGCGAAAGACTATTAATGGGGAGTACAAAGATAAATTTACCAGAAATAGAGGGAGAATAATAGAAGAAGAAATGTTAATTTGTAGTTGTAGCTCTTCGAGGAGAGAAAGAGACGACAAGCCGAAAATAAAAGTGGAGGCGGCACAAGAGGTAAGGGTTCTTTCTTCCGAGTTCGGTATATATTCCCAAAGGTGTTTAACTGAGTTCTGGGCCCCACTGATAAGTATGCTCGATAACTGGCTTTAATTGATCGGGTACCACTTTTTGTGACTCGTTACAGAAATGGTATAGTAGGGTTCGGAACAGACAATCTGTTCATGCGAACATGTTGGTGTATTTGCGGTTGTGTCCTCTCCATTAGTTACTACTGGAGCAATCCACTTCCTTCTATCTTGGGAAGTAGCGACAATTGATATTGTATATGTAATAGTTACCACATATAAATGTGATTTATTTTCGTTACATTGGAAATATAGTAAATTCTAATTTTTAATATGTCATAAAATAGGAGGATTCGTTCTTATCTTAAAAATTTAAGAATCTGACAATTTATCCTTTCGAATTTATAAAAGGTAGTTAAATTAAGATTCTTTAAATACAGATCATTAAGCATAATATTATGTGACCTGTACTTAAAAATATTTATGGACGAGACGCCGATAAATAAATAATTATTCCATTTTTTTCGTTCATATGGATATGCATCAAGGACTAATAATAATTATAATTACTTTTAAAATAAAAACACAATTATGACTGGCCTTTAATTAAATTGTTATATATTTTTTATAAATGCAATAAGAGGCGTAACTTACAAGGGAGGCATCTATTTATGGGTGCGTTTGGATAGGTGTGGGAAGAAGGGAAGAAGGGAAGAAGTGGGAAGAAGTATTGGGAAGTGTGTAATTTTGTGAAGAGTTTGGATTGTTTATAATTTTTTTCTTTCCATCTTCCTTCTTCCTCTTCTTCTTCTCTCATCCAAACGCACCCTAAGATATTCGTTAAGAATAGTTGCAGAATCTCTCTTGCAATATCCCTCCAATTTGTCATGTCCCCTTTGATCTAATGGGCCTGATCAATTGAATCTAAAGTTTTAAATTTCATGAGATTCTTTCTTCATATATATATAGTGATTATTCAAAAATTTAAATGTCATTTTTTTCAAACGCATCACTGCTCTATTGGCGCCTCCTAATTTCTGTTCGTTTTCCATCCAGTTCAGAAGATTTTCCTACCATGTGAAAACATCTCATCTTATCTGGAGTTTCTAGATATCGTTAAATCCAGGGTGTAACTTGTTATTGAGTGTCAAATGTTCAGTATTCTTCTCATAATCACAGTGGTCTTGTTTCATTAATTAGTTTCAGATGATACTGTTTTTATTTACTTTTATTTCTTTCATGTATGTTTTAAAATAATTCCCTGGTTATCTCTATCATGTAAATTTTCTTTTTTCCTTTTTGATGCTTTTCTTTTCTTTCTTTTTTTTAATATTCTATGTACAAATTTGTTACTTTTTATAAATGTGTGGAAATTACTATCTACCATCTATTCAGGTGTCATCGCGTTTGCATTTGTTCACTTTCTTCATTTATATGTCTAGTTTTTTTTTTATCTATGTGTTCACTTTATTCAATTATGAATTAGATTTTATTTTTGTATTATTGTTCAGATTTTTTATGTACATATTAAACTTATTTTTATTGAACTTATTTATTTTTATGTGTTCACTAACTCATTTTGATTGTGTAAATGTTCATTTTGTCTATTTTGTATCTTTACTTTATTCAAGCGATGACAAACAATCGTAAAACAGCACACTGCAGTTATCATTTTTATTGGCACTCACCATTCACCAATCTACATTAAAAAAATATAAAATACTAGGGCTAACTGTCCCTTCAATTGCCTTAATGTCATGGATCTAAGCCTCTAAATGACAGCAATTTAAGAAATATAGGGCTTTGGACGATTAGACTCAATCAAAATAACGTTAGCAAAGCCCAAGAACTACAGTATATCTGCATATGACACCTCATGTTCGGCCTTTAGAATGTAATTGAACCCAGCGAACGAAAAATAGAGCCCAATAAATATAAATACTTGAATAGAAAGGAGAAGCTTTGGTGCGGCAGTCGGCTGTCGGCACGGCTCTTGTAATAGGAGTATAGCACCAAGTCAAGACCAATAAAAGGGATCTTAATGTCTTATCCATCGTTTCCTTGTCAGTAGTTATGTTAAAATTGAATTTTTTTTAAAATATAAAATTCGAATTTTTATAGATGGGTTCTTTTGTTGTAGAGATATTTTCTCACACACCTTTCAATTGAGCAATGAGCATCATTTAGATTCAAAGGTCAAAGAAGGACTTAGAAATTGCACACAGACAATAAAGATTTTTGACCTCTAACACCTTGCATTTCCTCTTTCATTTTCATTTTCTAAGAAACCCTGCAGGTGCATATTTTTTACTGTGAGGGTTGGAAGGAGAAAGGAAGACCTCCGAATCAATTAATTGGCTGCATCTTCATTTCTTACTGTTTTGGATAAATGAGAGCGAAGGTATGGATTCATGGCTTCACATCTAAAATTTTATTATTGAAACTAGTTCTATATTTAGCATTTCCTGTTAACAAAGTAATCCACTTTTTTTTTTTTCCCAGCAGAGTCAATTAGTGATGCATTTAAGTTAGTAATTACTAATTAATACTTTATGCATCAAATATAAATTCGCTTTTGCGGGTTTAAATGTTTTTCTCTTTTTCCCTAAGGGTACATGTTTTACTTTGAATAGCAGTTAGTGAATAATTACAATTGGAAAGTCAGTAAACACCAATCTGCAATTGGGGGTGATAATGATCATCCCTGATATTCATCATCCCCATCATCCCCACGTGTTTTCTCTATTTTTGGCTCTACGCGTTTTCTATTTCTGAAAATTGCTCTGTTTCCCTCCCTGCCGTGTACGCTCATCCCCCCTCCCAGCCCTCCGACGTACGCTCCCCCTGCAGCGTACGCTCGCCCCGTCCTACCAACCAACGTATGCTTCCAACCCCCACCCTTCCGTGTACGCCCCCCTCCCCCTCCCCCCCCACCCTCTGGTAATATCATACTCTCACACACACAATATATATTGATTATAAATGTTGAGGTTAACATATTTAACTGTTGAAGTTAATATATATGCCAACTTCAACAATTTAAATATGCTCACTTCAAATATTACCTTCAACATTTAAATATGCCAAGTTCAACAATTATATATTTTAACTTCAACAGTTATATATATTAATTTCAACAGTTATATATATTAACTTCAACAGTTACATATATAACATATTACTTACAGATCTATCTTCAATAACTACATATATAACTTCAGCAGTTACACATATTAACTTCAACAGTTATATATATTAATTTCAACAATTATATATATTAACTTCAACAGTTACATATATAACATATTAACTTTAACAATTACATATATAACTTGAACTGTACATATATTAACTTCAACAATTACGATATTGCCTTCAACATTTAAATATATTAACTTCAACAGTTATGAAGTGTGTAAGAGAAAGAAAAGAAGGGCGGGGAGGGGGGGGACGGTGTACATGGGAGGGAGGAGGGAGAGGGGGGACGGCGTATGTAGGAGGGAGGAGGGGGGAGGGGGACAGCGTACGTGGGAGGGAGGAGGGGACAGGGGCAGGAGATAGTGTACGGAGGAGGGGAAGAGGAGATAGTGTATGCGTGAGGGAGGAGTTAGTTACGTACGCGTGAGGATGATGGGGATGATAGAATCTGAAGGATGGTCCTAAGCAATTCCGATCTGCAATATAGCACCACAAGTGGCCAATTAATTTGTGCGAAAGTTGAGTGGTGGATTCTGATTGCTTCTTATATATTTTTCTTTTACCATGCTACAATTTCCCTCGAATATTTGGGTTTTTGGCTCATATATATATCGGATTATGAGTTTACTTTGGGACTCAACTTCAGTAAAAAAGAATCCCTTTATTGCACTTTATTTGGAAGAAAAATTACTGGCCATATAGAGTTTCGACTTGTTGCTAAATATTAAAGCAAGCATTTGAGCAGAATTTGACTTCATCATCCTTTCTAGCATTGTCACTACAAAACATTACACCTTGGAAACTTTGCAGTGATCTAAAGTTAGTTTACCGATAGTCTATTTGTTTTTAATTAGTTATTACACCTTAATACTACGAGCAAAGACACAAGTTGCATTTACATATGTTCGCTTTTTAGGGTTGTTGAAATTAGTGGCTAATTACACCTTCTTTATGTCTAACCAGGTAAGCTTTTTGAGCAAATTGAAACTATTAATAGAAGGGTTTTCTATAGTAGTTCTGTGAATAGTTCAAAATGGATTTCTGTTTCAACCTCGAACTTCCTGACACGACAAATGGGTATTGATTTTAGTGTGAGTGTGAAAGCTCTAGAACAATGGATGATTTAGAAACCTTCTGTGTGAGTGCCAATGCGGTGTCAAAAACCTTTCGTGAGGATTGCAGCGTTGCAGAGGAACCTCAGATACAACATGATAAAAGAATTGAAGAAGTTGATGCCAACTCGAATTCAACAGTCAGATACATAAGCCAAATGCCATTGGAAGAAGATACAAATGAGAAAGTAAGAACTTACGAAGAAGAGTTAGCTCTTCTTGCCACCGAGAGAGCATTTCATGATATTCTTAGACAAGAATACTATTACACACCAGAGGAACCTTTGCTTCCTAGCCTGATTCTGTGTATCAAAGGAGCTCTGTTGATGGTACTAATTACAAAAAGTCATACGACGACGAAAGAAGGAAATTGATAACAAATGGTCCTGTGGATGATACACACTCTACTAATCTGCCATTAGAGAGTGCAGACCCGACATCAGCCTTATCCATAGAAAGCCTCACAGCCAGGCAAATTCAGAAGGGAATCGATGAAGCAATGAAGTTCGTCCCAAATATTGGTGAGTTCTTTATTAATTTGGGGTCCGACAGATCAAATAGTGGCAGAAATTGGCAGTCCAGGACCAAAAGGAATCATAACTATAGTGATTTGGATCAATTTGTTGGAAGGCTACCAAAACAAATTGTTGTTTATACTGATGAGCCAATACGAAATGAGAATTTTGATAAGGTTCTTCTACTTAAGGGTCAGAAGTATATCGAAGAGGATTCCATGTTACGAAAAATCATGCAAAAAGAGATGACCGACCACTCTCGGCAAATTCAGGCCAAGTTATCAAACAATAAAATGAAACAAGATAAGAGCTGGAGAATATTAGAATCAGTTGATGTGAGGTCTCTTCTTATCACCTGTTCTAAAGCAATTTCAGTGAATAACCATCCCTTGGCAAAAGAGTTGATAAGTGAAATCAGGAAATACTCATCCCCGCATGGTGACTGGTCCCAGCGTTTGGCATATTACTTTGTGGATGGACTTGAAGCTCGATTGACTGGCACCTCTAATGAGATCTATCATAAACTAGTACCACAAAATTTGACTGTCACCGAGTTTTTGAAGGTTTACCACATGTACCGTGTTGCATCTCCTTGTAGGGGAACATTAGTTTACTTTGCAAACCAGACAATACTCAATAATATTTCAAAACAAACAGAAAAGGTTCATATAATCAATTATGGCATCATGAAAGGGTTTCAATGGCCAGCCTTTTTCGAGCATTTTACTACCTGGGAAGGTTTTCCTCCAAAAATCCGGATGACCATTATAGAAGTTCCAGAACCTGGCCTTTGCCCAAGAAGGAAAGTTGAACTGATAGGGAGAAGAATGGAAGATTATGCCAAGAGTTTTAATGTTCCTTTTGAATATGAAGCTATAGTATCAGAATGGCAAAATGTTGAAGTTGAGGATTTGAAAATAGCGAACGATGAAGTTGTAATAGTAACCTGCCTCGTTCATTCTGAAAAGCTATCTGATGAAGCTGTTCACGCAAACAGTCCTAGAGATATTTTTCTAAATAACATCAGAAAGATCAAACCACGCATTTTTATTCATGTAGCTTTTAATGGCCCAAACAATTCCCCGTATTTTCCTCATCGCTTTAGAGCTGCTTTATCACTGTATTCTTCCTTTTTTGAAATGCTTGATTCTAACTTACCTCGCGGTAACCTAGAGAGGTTAATTATTGAAAAGCACTTTCTCATGCCAGCAGCTATTAATGCAATAGCATTTGAGGGACCCAATAGAGTTGAAAGGCCAGAGACTTATAGGCACTGGCATGCAAGAAAACTTAGGGCTGGATTGGTGCCATTGCCAGTTGATCCGAAGATAAAGAAAGATGTGATAAATTTCGTGCAAGAGCATTACCACAAGGAGTTTGTTGTAGAAGATGATAATGGATGGTTGTTGCTAGGATGGAAGGGAAGAATTTTGTATGGTTTTACTACATGGAAGGCCAGTGAAATGTAGCATGCAACAACTCTTTTCCTTTCTTTTCTTTTCTTTTTGTACTTTTTTGGGTACTCTCAAATCTGCCAGGCAAACAATATATAATATGATTTAATAAAACAGGTGGGATTTGTTTCTTCTGTTTATGGGATAGATTGTTGCATGATGACTGTATTAAATGTTATCCTCGCATGGCAAAAGAGGAGATAGCACACAATTATGCTACTAGAGCGGTACCAGAGAGTTTTGCAAATGTAGCTGCTAGGTGAATTTTGCGAATTTGAAGGGCCTTTGTAAAAGTTCAATCATTCAGTTAATTTTCTGTTCACTTTAATTGTACATTGTAAGTTTTGAGGATTGAATAAATATACTGATAATTGAAACTGTGTTCAGTGCCTACTATTTTTTAGCCAGATTTGCTTAGAAAGGTATATAGATACGGCTTGGTTAGGACAAGCAAGTATGCCAAGACTTTCATAAGGTTCTTTTTAAGATTGCAGTCTCATGAGTCAGGAATCCATTTTAAGATTTTATGTTTTCTGAGTTTTGCTGGTACACTTGGTGCTTGATACACAATTTGTTTTTTCTAGAATTGAAAATTTTTGGTTTTGTTTATTTAATACAGCAAGCAAATACGCCCACCTATTGTGTGGGCAAATAACCTTCTTACATAAAAGCTTGCAAAGAATCAAAATTGGTCAAGTTCCCATCCGATGGCGACATGACTATTTGTTTCTCTGATCATGAATTTGCAGCCTGGAGAAACAATAATGTTTTACATTGTTTAGTGATTTTTCATTATGTCAAGTCATATATATGTGTCTGTGCCATGCAGCAATTCCGGATGCAACACACTGTACTTGCGTTTTCAGAAGCAACTGCAATTGGATACGATAAAAAGGAAGAGTAAAATATATCAAGAGTCAAGACACAACTGCCAGTGAAGATATCTAATAGGAGAAGAAATAATATTAAGTACAATTTCTTCTACTGTTTGCTTTCTTACCTTGTCTAATCCTTCACATCAGCGACGCCTTATGAAGAAACCGAGAACCTCGCTTGTGCTTCAGCAAGGCATAGAGAGCTTATCACTTTACATATCCTCTCCTCAGCTCTTCCCTTGCGTAGTGCAAGCCTAATGACACAAACTTCAGATTTTTAAAACATGTCTAAATGGATACTTCATATCTGGTAGTAATCTAAACTCTCTGAATTAAATAAACAAAACCAAAATGTTATCCTCAAGGTATCTGTTCTTGATTCACTCGAACTGTTATCCTCATCTCCCGAAATCATCTAACTAAAGAAATTTCTAATAACTATTATTAGCTTTTTCTTTAATTACTTTATTTATTTATTAAGCCCACACTAATTAACTTAATCTTTGATTAGATTTATTTAATTATCAAAGTCCTGCCTAACTTTAATTTAATTCGGCCTATAAGACCAAACCCAACAAAATTTTTGCTCTGGGACCAGGTTTAAGCCCAATTCCTTTTATTTCGGCCTGGCCCTAAAAAATAATCAGCCAAGGCCCAACATAAAATCCAAACCAAGGCCGAAATTACTAAACGGCTGAGCCAAGTTAATCTGACCCAGTCGTAACGGTCCGACAGGATCCGTTAGACAAGGATCCGACCTGCCAGCTCAATACATTTTGACCTAAAGGCCCCTAGAACTTTTATTTTTTTCAAGCCCCTAAAATTTATAAACAGGCCGCTACATCTGTACAAATAGGTCTCTAGTTCGAATTTTTCTTCACGAAGCTAAACCCTACACAATAACACTAGCGTACCAGGATGGTACCAGAGGGCAGAGGATAGTCCTGCCGGCGTACCAGAGGCTGGTACCAACCCTCAAACTCCATCGCAAGCATCACAACAATAGCCTCCATCACTGCCCATACCATTTATAGCCTAAAACTTATCAGAGAAGAAGAAGAGAAGATAAATGAATCGAACGGATCGAAGAAGAAAGAAAAAGAGAAGGGAGGAAGGTCTGCCAGCGGAGAAAAAGAGAGAGAGTTTCGGTGTTTAATAAAATCTGATCCCCTAGGATCTTCTATGGCAAGGATAGTGTAGCTTAAGATGTTGCAACCCATATAGTTTTATGATTATAATTGTTTTTATTACAAATTTAATTGATTTGATCATGAATTTAAATACAATTCAAACTTTGATTTTGCTAGAATTATGTAGATTAATTATAGGTACTATATAAATTGAAAATTTTTTATTTCGAATTAGTTTTCATGTTACTTTCTAAATATTTCCTAAATCCTAAATATTAATGTTTTCGTAGATTTATTTATTCGAATATTATTTTTTTTAAAATTAACCTAACTGACTCAACTAAATTTGGTCTGGTACGTATTTCCTAGTACGGTGCACCATACTTCGTTCAATTTCATGATGGATGCATTAAAAAAAAATTACAATTATTTGAACTTGTTCGTTGCAAGAGGTGAAAAAAAGTGAAATTTTAGAACTATAAAATCTTTCAATTATTGCCCAATGACCACTTAACTAATTTAATACATAAGCAATATGCTTACATGCTTATTTCTTATCTTGGAATTTCTCTTACTTAATTTGACAACAATTACTCTTATGGATGATATATTTAACTCGTATATATCCCGGTCCGTCAGACAGAGAAATATCCCACAAGGACTAGCTAACCGCGAGATGTTTACAAGATAAGTACTGTAATCCTACCCTGCAACATGTGCTCGATTGAAAGCACACCTGGACCGACGGTGTGCTTCGCATTCTTTTTTTTACCCCGATTCATTATTTCAATTTCTTTTCCGTTCACGAGTGGTAAAATTTTTTTTATTATATCTAGCAAACATTTTTCACCTATTGGTGGACAAAATTTTAATAAATTAAAGAATCATTATGTAAGAATTTATGGAAAATTTTATTTACTGCATTTCATTATTTCATTTTTTTTTCATTCACGAGTGATAAATATTTTTTTTATTATAACTAGCAAACATGTCCACCCAATAGGTGAACAAAATTTTAATAAATTAAAGAATCATCATGATAAAATTTATGGCAATAATTTTGCAAGGAATCCAATGAAAAGATTTTTGCAAAGTTACAACAATTTCTTTATTTTTTTTTTGATTTCTTTGTATTACTTTAGATTAATTAAAATATATATATAGTAATGGAATGAAAAGAATTTTGCATAAGTGTTATTTTTATTCTAATATCCAGTCTATGCAAAAGAGCGTAACCTTTTAATTCTAAAATTAAATCTGCACATTTTCATTATAATAATCAATGAACCATATTGTTTGTAATTAAAAATTTGTTACACATATGGACTCAGAATTGAATAGATGTTTGGTGTAGATTCAATAAACCTTTGAATTGGTATTTTTATTAAGTAGTATGGATGGATGCCATATATATATTCGCTCACTTGTATATACTAGCAAAAGATGCCCTAATACGTAAGCAAATAAAGAAACAAAATAATATTAGATAATAAAAATATCTGATTGAATCTTTCAGTGATAAATGTAAATATCTTTCTGAAAAAAATAATAAATTGTTTCAACACCATTTGTCTCTTTTCTATAGAGTCTTACTTTTTTTTTTCAGAAATCAACATATATACCACACCTGAGATCAGTTCACACAAATAAATGGTCCATATATAATTGATATAACAATTAATTCCATCCTTTTTTTTATAAAATTGTTCTGACTTTTATAAGGGATTACTAACAAGCAGTGACGGATTTAGGAAAAATATTTAGGTGGGGCTGAGTGCTCGAATGAATCATTTAATCGAACGGTTCTTCTTCTTCTGTTTTTCAGCCCCACCTTTGAGTGCTCCAATGACAGAAAAAATTCGTTGGAGCTAAAGAAGGGTTCCAGGGGCTCGACGGCGGTTGGTGGGGCTCTAGCCCCACCCGCCCAGTGGTGGATCCGCCCCTGCTAACAAGTTGTTTACCTTATAAGTTCTATGTTCCCACCAGGCTACACGTGCTCGATCGCAAGCACACTTTGGACCTACGGCTCATACGCAGTTCGTGCTATATAAGCACGTACAGCCTCTCAAGAATTAATTCAGGCAAAAATTCCTGCGTCCGTCGCTCTGAGGTCAACAGTTTCGACCGTTTTGCAGCCCTAGTGTCACGGTATAGAATGCATGCGTACCCATTTCCGATTCACCTAATCCTCCTGTAGTAGTTGATTGAATTATTTTTGACGCAGTTACTGGATTGAACTGGGGCAAAACCTACTTCTGCTGACGGCGACAACCTAACCAGACCCAATTTTGTGGTTCTTTGTTCATTACTAGCAGCAGAGCCCACTCAATGTGTGGGCGGACTTTAATATGTGAAAATATTATTTGATATTGATATGTTGTCCATTTTTAATATTTAAGGTCAACTGGCTTGATCGACGATGAAGGTACCATTGACCGATTTAAACAAATAGAATCAATAAAAGTACACATCTGGACAACTAAAAAATTAATTTGTTAAATTAAATATGTTTCTCAATAAAAAGTTCCACATAATAAAAGTATATCATCTCAAACATAAAAAATAATACAATATAACAAAATTCTTGAATCACTCTTGCTCCACAGTAGTAACGAACAATGATCATAATCAAGACGAAGACCTGGTTTGTAAAAATTAATAAATACATTAAAATGAAAAAC
The DNA here is from genome assembly GCA_028095005.1 of Rhynchospora pubera. Classification (NCBI taxonomy): domain Eukaryota; kingdom Viridiplantae; phylum Streptophyta; class Magnoliopsida; order Poales; family Cyperaceae; genus Rhynchospora; species Rhynchospora pubera. The sequence goes on from CM051461.1 coordinate 188,846,707, forward strand.
ACGAATAAGCTCGATAAAAGCAACACGGGACATACATTGCTTTTCTTTTTATAATATTGATTTATTTTTTACTTTTATTTATTTATTTAATAAAAACATGCATATGCGCATTAATCGTAATATATACCGGTATTGTATTTTCATTTTTAAACCGAAATTCTATACAGTTCCACTCCTTGATTAATGGGATTATATTAGTTGGTTTTTTAGGATCGTCTCATAGCTATCATGAGTTTATATGTGCAGTAATGGGATTATATTAGTTGGTTTTTTAGGATCGTCTCATAGCTATCATGAGTTTATTTAATGCACATAGTGATTTCTCACAATTTAGTTTAACATATTAATCACAATCTAATTAAAAAGGTAAATACAAATTTTGAATCAGCCAATGATCTTGCTTATCTTATTATCTTTAAAACTCCCATTCGCGCATTTACGTCATATTACATTCCAAATTTCCATAGAAGTTCTTATCATCATCACTCTATTTATTCCACATTTTTTTTTCCTTTGATCCATTTCTTGCTTTAATCGGCCAATGATATTGACTCAATTGGAATATATGAAAATTATGTTCATCATCTCTCTATTTATTCCATATTTGTTCCTTCGATCCATTACTGATTGGTGGCATTAAATGAATCGAATTATATCGATAGTAAAATAGGAATGGATACAGCTCCATTTAATATTTTCTGCTAAATATTTTCCTTTCTTATTCTTTCTTAATTTGTACGCACAGTAAAAAAAAACAAATCAATTCTCTCTCACCGTACCAAAATCGCCATCTTACAAAATTGCCTCAAATTTCATTTATTTTTCCCACTCGTTTGCTAGTACCCTTAAATATATCAATCAATCACTAATAAAAGGAAGGAGAGTTGTCAGTGAATATAGCATTTTTTAAAGTGTTTGTGTTGACGATGTAGTAAATGCCTTTGGTTTGTGTACCTTTAAAATTGCCATGTTTAATTTTGTAGGAAAAACATTCAGTAATTAATATGACAATTCCACTGTTAAATTCCAATAATCCCATGTCGATGTTGCTTTCAAGCTACTTCTGTTTACTCTCTTCTTGACTTGATTATGTCTGCTTCTTTTAAGTATTATTTTGTTTGTTATGTCTTAAAACTTATTCCATCAGTCCCGTTGTCATTTAAAAAAAAAAACAAAGATCAAATCAGTATTTATATGCAACTCCATTTCCTAAAAAATTTGATTGATTTTGGCAAAATACTTCACAATCTCAAAATTGCAAACAGTACACATCTACAAATCTTAATATATTAGTAATGCTATTGAACAAAAAGTTTCTTATTTCTAACTTGAACAACAAAGCTACTTCAATAGTATCAAGTTAAAACAGAAAAGCCAAGTCCCAATTGAAGCAGCCCTAAAACCACTAACCCTAAAAGCTTCATTGTCATTTTCGTTATGAGATGCAACCTCATCTTCTTTGTCAAATGACCCTTCTCCTAAAATAACAAAGATATGAAATAGCAGATTATATTTTCTTTGAAATATTTAAGCAATTAAATGATCATAAGTTAAGTGGCTCCTTTTGTAAATATCATAGTTGAGTGCATGAGAATCATGGTGCAACTGAGTACACCCGAAATATATAAATCTAAATAAAAAAAAAGTCAAAAGACTAATAAAAATGACATGAGCACGTTAATTTCCATGCCAACTTATTGACTTATGGGAATTAAATAATGTCTTGCAATTTAAAATAATAACCAATACAAATACATATTAAGCAAAAGAGAGATAAAATTTCGAACTTCCAGACAAATTAAACCCGATCATTTGTAATTGAAGATTTACTGAACTAAGAGACAGTCACACATAATAGTTTTAAGATAGTCTTCGAAATAAAGAGATGAAAAATGTTTTTTTCTCTTTACCAGAAGATGCTCTAGCAGTCTAGCTCGAGCCTTTGGCAGAGAATCTCAATATTCTGAAACATTGAGAAGTAAAAATTCCTTTCCTTTTGCATATATCTAGTGCCAATTCTAAATGAGCTAAATGATGTTAGAATGAACGACAAATAGTGATGGAACAAAATTGAACATACAAATACAATAGCAATGCTTTTAAAAGAGAGATAAAAAAAATTACGCTATATATGTACATATCTATGCATACCTGATCTGTAACCGGTATCAATCTGGATCTCATATCCATGCAACTAAACCTGAACTGTTAACTTCCAACCCTGATTTGCAATTGAAAAATGTTGTTATGTTTTTTAGTTTATGCTTTTAAAGATATATTCATTCTAGCGCTATATGAAATACATGATGCATCAGACTTGATTTTTTTTTTCTAAAAGTAATTAAATACAAAAAATTCCTAAACTTGTCAAATCCTACTCATATTAAATATGAGACAATTGGATAAACCATTAAATCAATACACAAATGTCCAATCAGGTGCATCTCAACTTATATTCAAAGCAGAAAAATAAAACACAAAAAATAAACCCATGTTAAGTCGCTAAGAGTGTCATTGTGCTAGGAGAAGAGGCCTTTTATTCTCCATGCCTTTTCCAGTATCATTAATGTTACTCGCACAATTATGAAAGTTAATATTCAAACTATAGCCTCTAGCCCTCTACCATTTTTTGTTGCATTCGAGAAAACCACCAGGAAGCAAATATGACCAGAGAATTTAGAGAGACAAAGTAGATAAAAATCAGAAACCAGATTCATAATTGTTCAATCAATTATGGCCATTCTTCAAACTCTTTATTGAAACCATATCTTTTTATAAACCAACCAATGTAGTTGCATTTTTAGACTTTAGAAGTAACAACAGGACCAGTCTTGTGCAATATTTGACTCACTAACCTGCAGGACCAGTCTCATCCACGTTTCTTATTTGACCATCTTTGTAAGCTCATGATTCTCAAGTGATTGAAATTTGAAGTACTATTCTCTCGTAGTCAGTTTTATTGCTGCATTATTAAACAAATAAGTTCTCAATCTAAATCCGACAAAGCAAATCATCCAATTATTGTTGATTTTTTTCATAATGCAAATCATCAAGTTAGACATAAGAAATAGTATACGAAGTAAGATGTAAGATATGAATTTAATTTCTCAATTCAAGCAGCACTGCAAACTTGCAGTATTGATCCTCTCTTTCACTAATTTCATTTTTAGTTTCCAATGCTTTCAAATCATACCTCCAATGTTGGTCTCTGTAATTGCTCACGCTACATCTCAATCATTCTTTCTTTCAATAAACTTTACTTCATCCTGAAATAGAGAAATCAACAAATTAGCAAAAGAAACAAAAAAATAATGAAAGAAAAGTCAATTAAATAAATTAAATACTCTATGCATGTATTACAAAATAAAATGATTAAATATTTAGATCCATTTCCTTTCATGAATATGAAGGCACTCTTGTAGACTTTAGTATTTTATCTAGAAGGATAGCAAAAAGGTTTTTATGCTGCCAATTTAATAAAGATTACAAAACTTGAATCTATATGAAAAGCTCCAACAAAACCTACGCTAGAATTTGGAATTGGGTTCAATGAGCTTCTTCTCTTGGCCATTAACTTATGAGCTGCAAAAAAAAATAAATAAATAATAAAATAAAACCCTAATAATACATTTTAATAAAATATTTTGATTTAATTTGTAACCACCAACAAATAAGAGCATGCATATATATGAAATCACATCAGGGATTGAACTAACAAGAAAGGAATAATGTAAGTTGCTGATTTATGATGTGTCCGGTTGCTTTAAAAACTTGACAAATTCTAAAACCATCGGGCATAAGATCAACAAGTTACAAGATATAGTTGCAATCAAGAAAAGAAGAATTTAATTTGAAGTGTAAATAACCAGACATAAATTATCCTTTTTTTTCTAATACCAGAAAGACATCATATAAAACGAAACGAAAGTGTAGGAAGAAGGCATGAATTACGAACCATAAGATGGCCTTGCAGAGTCTTTGAAAGGGACAACGGCAAATGGAGACTAAAATTAGAATACAAATCCAAAGAACGGATCAAATTAGTGCTAAAGGGAGTAAAGAATAGGAAATTTGATTAGGGGAGGAGGCTTTTTAAGTTACCATTACGTCTTTCTCCGAGCGATCCAACAAATTACCAGAAGACAACCATGTGATATGCATCAAAGCCACAACGGATTTGGGGGAGCAGCTGCCAAAACCCTAGACTCGCCAGAAAGAGGGCTAGAAGCTATGCAATATTTAATTAGAGGAGGCGAAGGAGAGCCGCTGATATCGGTAAACAAAGATCCATATTTAATGGGTAAATCTGGCCGCGCATTTCCAACCCTTAACATCCATTCTGGGCTATGGCTGCACGATTGCTTTCCATTTTATTTTAGCTGAATCAGAAAAATATGGTGCATTTGAGGAGAGGCGAGGGGAGATTTTGGGATCGATCGGAACAGAAGAGAGGGACTGTGGAATCGAACTCGTGTTTTAGAAGCGAAATCACATTGGCATTCTATCCAGGGACTTGACTTATTTGTACGTAGAGTCGACTCTTTCGTAAAAATAGCAATCCAAACCGTACACTATATTGATCAATGATTTATAATGATGTTAACAATTGTGTTGAATCTTTTTGTGTGTAAAATGCTGACCTTGCTAAGGGTGCTTTATAAGTAGTAGAGATGAAAGGGAAGGTGACCTTGAGGGCACATATATACTTCCAATACGAACAAAGAAATAATCGCAAATGTGAAGCAATAGTCTAGCTAAATCAATACTCTAATTAATATGCTGCGTGTACTACCTTTGACTCCGTTTGGATGAGAGAAGGAAGAAGAAGAAGGAAGAAAAAAAAATATAAATAATTCAAACTCTTCGCAAAGTTACACACTTCCCAATACTTTCTTTCCACTTCTTCCTTCTTCCCACACCTATCCAAACGGAGCCAATTTGACCAAAGGGTAATAAAATGTTCGATTAATTGACAACATGATTTCATTTTTTGTGTACCATGTGACGAATTAAAAATTGTACTTAAGGTAGAATCGCAGTACTACAGTCTTGTTTTTTTTGTTTTTTTTTTTTTTTTTTTGGGGGGGGGGGGTCAGTTTTTGTAATTTTTCTTTTATTATGCAACAATTTTACTTTGGAACTCAACTTCAGTTTTAGCATTTAATTTGAAAGAAAAAAAATGCTGGCCATATGAACTATGATGTTTCGGCTTGTTGGTAATTAAAGCAGGCATATGATCGATGATGAATCTGATTTCATTATTCTTTTCTTTTTTATTATTATAGCTTTCAGATTGTCCCCATCCCGCTGTATTAGCTGGCAATGTTGATTGCAACTCAAAATTGGGTTCCGCTATACCGTGTAGCGTAACGATCTAGATCCTTCAAAACTAATTCATCGATCTGTATTTGTTATAAAATAATTGAGAGAAACGAGAGAGAACCGTTGGATTAATTTTGAAAGATTCAGATTGTTGTGTTACACGGTATTGCATTACACCGAATTTGCTTCCGTGCTGATTGCCCACAATGATTTGCTAACAGAGCAAGTGTTTACTGGCTACATTGAAGTAATTACTTCATTATTACCAGTATATACAATGAATTTATAGCACACTTAACCTGTAATGTAATATACATTGAATTCCAACAATTAGCACATTAAATTATCATTTATTATCACATTAATTGAATTTCTAGTGCCTATTAATTACGATATACAAATCTAAAATAAAAGAAGATTTTCAGTCTTCAGATCTTTTGGTATTATATCATACAATGACTTTTTCATGCTTACAATTAATTCGCACATTGAAGTTTCAGTAGATTAATTTGTTAGACATCTCTATATAATAATCCTCATTGTACAATTCTTGAGTGTAGAAGACAACTTTGCTAGGTCAGACAGACAGGGAGGCAGAGAGAAATAGAGAGGAAGGAGGCTGATCTTTTTCAATAAAATCAGAGCGAAGAGAGATTGTGAGAGAAAGAGGTACCCGCATTCACAGGCTACTGTCAGGTCAAATGTTGCACAGAAAAAATAGGTGAGCTATATTTCTTTTTCTTCATGAAATATATTATTTTTTCGTTGTAATTTTTCGATGATTATCTCGTTATTTTTCCATACTATTATTTTTAATTATATTAATTTCTAGTATTTGTTGCATTACCCTTTTTATATGCATTTGGCCATAATACTGAAATAATACAGTTATTCAGAAGTTGATTTCTTTTACAGTTTATCTAACACTTTTTCCTTTAATTAATAATTTCTACTATCTGATTTCTTGATGAATATGCAAGCGGAATCAGCTTTTTGTAATTACCAAAAATTTGAATAGCATCTCTTTAGCCTATTGTGCAGATTATTGTTATGTTCATATCATAGAATTTCTTCTCAAAAATCAATAAAACTGAGTTTTGGTTCAGTTCTTTTGAGAAATAACCGGAATAATATTTCCGATGACTTCCGCAAACTTAGATTACGAAACTTCGATTCATATTTTGCATAAAGAGTTTAAGAATTGTATTTAGTTTCTTAATATAATCTTTGGTTACTGTGCATCTTTCAAAATTGCTCATTGCATGAGGTTACTGGTTACATATATAAATTGTTTCCTAGCACAATTAATATCCTTACTTCCTCTTTATTTTTTCATGCTAGAGCTTAAATGGCACCTTCTTCAGTAGGGACAACAAAAAATACTCCGGGGGGGGGGGGGGGGGGGGGGGGGGAGCAAGGTGTTTTGTCATTCAGCATGGGCGTTCTAGAAAATTGGCATTATTATTGCCTGACAAGAGGATGCTCAAGTCAAAGACGGAAGATCTCAAGGTACATCCATTTATTTGAAAAGCTATTAATTTTTTTTTTAACTCTTTATTTCTTTCAATTGGTTTCTTACATATTACCACAGATATTATACCAATACTTGATTGAGTCAAAGCTAAGTACGTGGTCCATGCATTTTTCAGAATTACAAATTGATAAAAATAGCAATAAATACAAAGATATAAGAGCAGTCTTAGAAAGCACATCCTAAAAGTAAAATTTACTATCACAAATTGTAGAAACTATAATTTGTTAGCGGATTTTTATACAATCAATCTAATGTTATGCATGAGATTGAGAAGTGGTATGAACTCTTCAATTGAACTGATTCACCAAATTTTTTTTGGGTTAGTGATTTGACGATGAGAATCCTTGTCTGGAAGATTTGAATTGTTGGTTTATAGTTTTAGTTTAGGCCATGATTTTGCAAAGGATTTCTCTTGACAACCAACTTTTTTTTTTTTTTGCCTGATAAAATTCTAAAACTAATATCATCACTTGTTCTCTGGCTCAAGTTGCTTTTTTGAAGGAATCTGTTTTCAGTAAAGGCTTGGGATGAGATGTTGAGACTGGTTTCAAGCACATTGGAATCTGAAGAAAGGTTTCGATGGCAATTGCATCGGGCTACGATTTCGGTCAATACATCCTTTGGAAGAGTGGGCAAAAATGCGGATTTTTCTTACTTGCCATACTGCATCTCTTGCGCAGAGTGAGATGTGGATTTGACGAGCTAGCCATTCCGAAGGAGAAAAGGACGAGAGGATATCTAATAGCATGGAAATTAAGTTGAGTTAATAACAGAGCAACACCTCTTGGCGATAATTAAATGGATGAAATGGTGCAGGAGGATCGGTGGAGTGCTGCTTTCTGGAAAGAGGATCTTGTAAAATTATTGGTCGCTCGAAAGTCGGAACACAAGATATAATTGAAAGACGAGAATGATTTGTAAATTGTATAACTTTTTTATATGTAGAGTTGTTGGACTTTGTAATATTCACCTTTTTGTTCTTTTTCTTTTTTATTTTATTTTGTGTATCCGACAACATTTATGTACGTCTTTCTATGTAGACATGTATTAACATATTGAACCTAAACCATTTTGAGTAGATAACCACTCATCAATTTTTTATTGCTCATGTATATGAATACAGAAATAGTCCTAATCAACTTAAGTTTTGTGGTTTTAAATTTTTCCTTAATCCAATCACATAAAAGAGCAGCATGTATACGTGTTTTAAAATCTTAGCTCAATTTCAGGCAGGTTGATGCTTGGCTTTGCTTGATAGGACAGAGTGGCAACGAAAAGTGAACATGAATGAATCACTGGACCCGAAAATTAACTAAATATATTTTGTGTTAAAAGATACCAAGAAAATTCTCAATAATCCCTTCAGTCATGAGTAAACAACTAAACACCCATTGAAACACCTTCGGAAAATCACAACATGTTGCCAACTAATTTCTTCCTATCGTTGACCTTTACATCCTTGACTTTGCAATGGATAAAAAAATCATGGATTAAAGTTTAAGATGCGCTGATGCGCATCAGCACAAAAAACTAAAAAAGTTTCAAGTGATTCGCAATGTAGAAATAAAATCAAGGGCCGCAAAATGCACCCTCAGCACAATTTGGGCTACTGATAACTGTGCATAAAGAGATGACCGAGCCCACATTCACATTTTTTATCACCTCATTGAAAGCCTTTCTTCTACAAATAAAACAGGTCTAGCCTTGCATGCTTTGTCGGTCCAATTAGCAAAATGCTTTGTTTCATTTTGAACCAGTTTCAATGCGCCATAGAAGATCCTATCAGTCAAATATTTCCTTTGTGCCAGTGAAAAATATATATATTATTTTTAATGTTTTCTCAATTTCAAGCTTTTGTTTCCCAAAATGAAACAAAGCTTAAGCTTTTGCCTTGTCGCGTTGGATTTAGATAATGATTTTCCCGTGACATGCTAATGTTAGTAATTTCTTACCTACCTTGTTCATTCGCTGAGAAAAAATATTAATCCAACAAAAGTAAAATACTAATACCAAAGTATATTTGAAATGGAACCCGTTATAGGAAATTTACATCTTTCACTATCTGTTGCAAACAATTAATGAAACAACCGTTTGCACTGACGATGCTCTAAAACCATAAAGGAAATGAAGAGAGTAATTTGCTCCAAGTGCTTTTCTCATTAATCAATTGAATTTACATATCCATTACATGTCTTTCTTCCAAATAAAAAGGATAAAAGAAGAAAAAGAGTTCATAAAAGAAAAGAAAAAAAAATAAAACCTAACTAAAAGAGGACATGTCTATGTAAGTTCTTGATTATCTTATTCTTGTACAACTAGCAGTGTGCCTGCATGTTTCGCAAGTTACTTTCACACCTTCATCGCCTTGAGCATATCACCTTTTGGTTTCTCTGTGAACTCTACTAGTCCTTCCCTTGTCATCGATTTTCATCAATCCGAAAGCAATGGCACGCTTCTCGTCCACAGGGAGAGCAGAGAGGGTGATGTCGGCCTGGGAGCTTCAGTCATGAACTTCTAATAGTCCATCCGGTAAAGATGGCCCCCTGCCAGCACCAGAAACTCACTGCATCAGCTGTTCCATGCATAAATTTACAAAAAATAAACAGTAATTATTGCATCAGAAAATTAGAAAGTTTGAATATAATAGGATGCCAAGATCATTAATTCAAGTTCCAAATAAAAAAGCATACCTGCATGGCCATTGAAGTTTTTTCCATCCTTTTCTAGACCGCTCAAGCCAAATTTGAGGCAACTTGCATCTTTCATCATTACATTTGACGCCTTAATTAAGCCCTTAAGAGTACCTAACTTAGAAAAGAGAAAAATATTTTACTACATGTAAATAACATATCATGAGCCAAGGACCCCAAGAAAAAGAAAAACACACCAACTAGACATCAAGAAACTCGTTTGGCATAACTAGTGCGACACCCCGACTAATGTTTACTTCAACATAATAAATTTTAACAAGCAATAGAAGATTTTATTTAATCATAAATCAGATTAGACCATGCTTTGCAGTCAAAAAAAAAATCTGCCTTTTAAGTAAGAGATCAATTTAAAAGTCATGGTTTTCGTAAAAGATATTTGCGGTATATAAGAGTTGTAAAAAAAAAAAAACTCACTCATCATGAAATACTCTAAGAAATTGATACCAAAAAGATTTTAACAAACAATTCCACAAATTTCTTCTTATCTGTAGTTTCTCATTTCCTGAAATAGATATATCAATCAGGTGAGAAACTGAGAATTCTAATCTTGGCGGCAAGTCGATCGGCAACCATATAACCTTGTGCTCTCCATATTGAATATTCTAGGAATATGGAGATCAATTAATGAGCATCAGCCCAAGATCAACAATCTACACAATAACTACTAATTCCCGATTCTAAATTCTAAAGCACCAGTGATTAACGAAAAGAAATACAGAAGGCCTTATTAACTAAGAAAATATAGGATCAGTCCGATCCAAGCTTCTAAAATGCGGCGCATTATCGCCGAATTATCGGAAATAGCGATTTAGAGAGCTCAACCGCACGATAACATTAATCCATTTTCTAAAAAAGCGGTCCTTCGCATAAACGAAATATACGCTGTTTTATCGTTAAATTAATTCGGTTTTAGCGGAAAAAAATGGAACAACTCTCCTAATATTAAACACAACCCAAATTTCTCCAGAATCTAGATCCCTTTCTCTCACCTCTTCCTCAGTTTTATCGCCGTTCCTCTTCCTCCTATCGCCACTGTTCTGCTCCCCCACCCACAGCCCCTCAGCCAGTTCTTCGCTGTTTGCTCCGCTCTTCGCTTCCTCCCATCATCATTTGCTCTTCCCCGCCGTTTGCGATCCGCTCCGCCGTCTGCTCCGCCTCTCTCCGCTGTCTGCTCCGCTTGTCCACCTGCACCGCCGGTCCATATTTACTATAAGTTTCTCACATGACTTTTAGTTTTTGACTTTTATTTCTCACCTGCAACGCTGCTGAGTGGAACGGAATCACATCCTCTACCGACCTTTTAAGGTTGGTAGAGTGACAACTTCCTATCTAAATCGTTATATCTAATCTCAACGGTTAAGGGAGCCCCGTGCATGTAACTGAGATTGATAGGCCCGAAAAATCTGAACCGTCGAGATTAGATCGAACGGCTCGGATCAAGAGTTGGCCCTCTACCAACCTCAAAAGGTTGGCAGAGGATACCCTCCCGAGTGGAACACACACCTAAATAATCTGAAATTTGCTCTCTCTTCTTGCCGGACTTTCTTTTCATTTTACAAAGCTTTAGAGAAATCCAATATTTAATTATTTATACAAGTATTTGCCTTTGTTTGCTCCTAATACTTTTGTATTCACTGGAATTGCTCCCAATCCTTTTTGTATTCCCTCGAATTGCTAAGGAATTTAGGTTTTTTTAATCATTAATGAATAAATCGCTGGGCTATGTTAATAGTTTAACCTTTTTTACTTTGTGTGCATGTTTTGATTCTGGTAATGTACATGTTAAAATTACCTCCCCTGGAGTAACGAATTTAATTTTGTTTCATCTTAAATGTTTAATAAACTTCTCAATTAGTTGTTTGGTCAACCAATTCCATATCGGTGCAACAATTTAATTAAGGTGCTGAAATTACCTTCCCTGGAGTAAAGAATATCATAGTAATTGGGCTGATTAAAATCTTACTGATATTTTAAATTAGAGTTGCTAATCATGTAATAATTGTCTCATTGTAGTTAACAATTATGACGAGCACTTTGACAAATAAGCCGAACTCTAAAGATCCAGGATGGCTGGATGGGTCCACTGCTGCTTAACAAGTCCAAATAGCAGTTTGAAGTTCACCTGCAAGCATTGTCTAAAGATAGTATATGGGATTACTCGATTGAAGTATCATCATGCTGGGATTCCAAAGGATGCGTTGTATTCACTTTTTAAGTGGCTATGTGTTGAACCTATTTAGTAATTAGTATAATATTTGCTATATGTTTGCTGTATTCACTTGAATGTTTGTTGTAGGCAACACAGTGGCACACTAATGAAGTGATGCTTAGTTTTATTTGCTGGTACAATGGGACCATTAATTATACACACATCAAAAGAGTATATAACTATATATGGTGTATTGGTTTCTTACTATTTTCATGAACGCTATCTATTATATTTTTTCTAATATTTTGATACACGTAGTTATACACGAGCTCTCATTAGATATCAAGTTTAAAGAAAGAATACTCCTATATAAATTATAAATCATAGCACAGGTATATTGAGCGACAATTTTATCAACCGCATACACACCGCATTATCACCGTTTTATCACCGATAAAACTCCGCATCGATAATTCAATACCGAACCGCTAAACCGCATAAATCGCATTTTTAAATCCGATCAGAAAAGCAACCCTATCTCTCCATCTTCTGTACTAAAAAACACACCAACTAAATCATTTTCAAATTTGAGAACCAACTCTTGGTCTAGTGACAAAGAGCAATGCACCTTGACTCCTTGAGTGAAAAGTTGCAGGTTCGAAACCCTGCTGGGGGGTCTTCAAAAAAAAATCATTTTCAAATTTCAAATTTCCAACAAGACGTCTCCAGAAACACCCACTAGAGTAGAGTACAAAATCAGTACTGTAAAAATTACCTTTTTCAAGTTTATTGGAAAGGGTGGGACATTGGACTTAATTTTTTTTTTCTCTCGCTCTCTTCGCCCTGGTGTTTTTCTTCTGGGAGATGGAAAGGGTTTTATAGGGAATGAGATAAATAAATTGATAGATAGATTGAGATAGAATAGGATAGGATTAGATTATTAGATAGATAGATATGCAGGCAGGTAGGTAGATATGTTAGAACAAAAGATGAAACTGGAAGGAGAAGCGGAATAAAGGGGCTGTTTGGATTCCCCAAAGAATTTGGAAAATTTTATCTTCCTACCATAAATTTATTATAAACAATTCAAACTACTCACAAAGTTACATACTTCCCAATAAATTTATTTCTAGGAATTGCAACTTCCCAAAATTTTCTAAATTCCTAAGCGTCCAAATGGCCCCAAAGGTGTTTTCTGTTACTTCTGACTTCTGAGAACTGAGAAGAGAGGCACTCGGGCACATCGCTTTAGGAAGGGTTTCCACCTCCCTAGCTAACTGGGTTGGGCAAGGATGGGCTGGGCTGGGCTTTCAAGTGACCTTTCCACTTATCTGGGCTGCTGTAGCGAGACTTCTTGAGTTCCGAAAAAATTGAAAATGACGTTACTATTCACACGAATTACAATAATAACTGTTAAAAATTCAAAATTTTAAAAATAACGTTGTTGGATCGGTATTCAGATTGAGGAAAACAAAAACGGCTTGAATCGTCAATTGGAATGACGATCCAAGGTGAGACTGTAAAAATCAGTGTTGGCTTGTGGTCAATTGTTTTTGCTTGACTTTTGGTCCCTACCTTCCTTGTAGTGTTGGCTTTTGTTGTGCTCTCATATCTTCGCACATTTTTCATACCTCTGCAACGAATGACCATGAGTTGGGTCCGCATTTGGAGCAACCAGGATCGTCAAATTAATATGTGGGCCCTTTATCTGAACGGCGTTGATGCTTTGTTCCCATTCTAAAATTTCAGTCATGCCTTTACTCTATGCTTGGGTTATAATTGTGCTCGGTAATAGAATTTTCAATTTTTAAATTAGAAATTATATCTAAAATTTAAAATAAAAAAAATCTTTGACCATGGATTAATTTAATAATTATAAATTTTCAAGCATAATTTCAAACTTTAATCTATGAAATAAATTTTGATTTATATATTTTTATATATTATGCACAAATTAAATATATGAATTTTTATGCAGATTTACTATTTATCAAATGACTTGAATTTTGCTATTGGTCTAATTTTAATAATTTTTAATAGAAAAAATCTATAAAAAGACACAATGTACCAATAATTGCTTTATTTCTAAATTTGTGAATTGGATTGAGACGTATTGCCAAAATTATTAAGTCATTAGATATTGTAAATAAATCTCCACCTTATTAAAGTTCATAATATATCCCCACGTACGGCCCCCATCCTAGTGTTCTCCAATTGTGCATGTTGTGTCGTGTCGTGTCGTGTCAAACACAATCGTGTTGACACAAATTGCTTTTTTAATCGTGTCGTGTCGTGCTGAGTGGTGAGAAGAGGCAACACGACACTCATTCTGACACGACACGACTGACACGATCGTGTCGTGTCGTGTCGTGTGTGACGCGTCGTGTTAGTCGTGTCAGAGTTTTATTTTGTGAAGATTTGTTAAAATTTGTTAAAAAAAATAAAATAAAAAAAAGATTGTTAGACTTTATTGATCGTTTTTACAAATTGGATATGAACTTTCATGCAATTTTATGATAAATTTAATTATTAAAAATTTAACTAATACAAGACTAGACCGTTCGAGTCTATAGGCTACATGCTACATGCCTAGACTTCTTCTTCTACACGCCTACAGGCTACATGCCTAGACTTCTACTTCTATACGCCTACAGCCCTACACCACTACAGTGGCACTATACCAGTTCGAACTTCAAAATAATTAATATTGAAAATTGAATTCGTATTATCGTGTCAGTGTTTGTCAATCCGAATACCGATCCAACAAAGTGTTATCTCATTTTTTTGCCAATTGATAAAACAAGGTGTTATCTCATTTTTTGACCATCTCTAAATGACGAGCATTCAGTAGACCTCCTCACATTACCGAAATATTATAAAAAAAATGGAGTTTATCCACCCCATCAAGCAGATATAGGATAATAATTTTCAAATTCAAATCATAGGAGAACAAGTGCATGCAGCGCAACAAGATGTTTCATTTGTTTTCGTGTAAACACGTCCACTTCCAATTTTCTAGATCTTCAGCTTTTGTTTCTGTGTAGATTGCACTGTTACTCATAGTTGGACCGCTGATATCTTCATTTTGACCCGTCACATTCTTTTCACTGAAAGAACAACAGCAATTGGTACTGTTCCAAATTCCAATCAAAAGTATAATTAATAGCATCTTACTCGTGTTGCAATTTTTGGAATAACAAAAAGAGAGCCGAGTGAATTTTTCAGTCTCACCTTGATCGTCATTCTAATTGACGATCTAAGCCATTTTTGTTTTCGTCAATCCGAATACCGATCCAACAAAGTTATTTTGAAATTTTAAATTTTTAATAGTTATTATCGTACAGTAACATCATTTTTTATTTTTTCGGTCTTGAGTTCTTGTCATAGTTAACCCCGAGTCCCGACCTTACATTACTCTTTCGTCAAGGGCTCGAGGCCTACTGTTAGTTAGTTATATTCTACGGAAGTTCTTAAAGCATGCTAAATGCTATATATTACCAAAGTTAAATGGAAATTCAATTAATTAATTTTACCATAGCTCGGATACTGATCCGGGCAACAAAATTTTTTATCCGAGCAACATTTTTTTAATTTTATGATCAGATTACCCCTAATTATTTATAGACCTCAAAATTTCTTTTAAAAATTATTTCCTAAATATTTCTTGCAATGTTTATGTTAAGAGAGAGAGCAAGCAGATTCTATCTTCTAAAATATTGTCTTGCAATGTTTATGTTTTTGACAATTGCCAACTCTTAAAAAAAATTGTCTCAATTGAAATACTAAATCCCAAGCTACCATAATTGAAATCACAAAAACTAATTAAAATATCAAAAGAAAAAAAATACTTGTGTGAGATGAAAGACAAGATAATTTAGGTTTAGTTTTTTTTAATCCACTTTAAAATTCTTATTGTTAGGGAGGGTTGAATAAAAGAGTGGTGATATCATAGTTTGGTATTGAAAGAAAAAGTCGGCAGGCAAAAAGAAAAAAAAAAAGGAAAGACTGTTGGGAGAATAGAAAAAATAAATACGAGGTTTGTCCGCGTAAGAGGGTAGTATAGTCATTTATAAAATGTTTTGTTGCTTGGACTAATACATTTGTTGTCCGGATCATCACCCCCATAGCTCCTTAATTTTAAAATTGTTCCAACTCTAAACATTTACACATAAACAATCAACGAACACATAAAACAAATCATATTGCTAATATAATAAAATTTACTTGATACTATTTTGTTAAACTTGATCATAATTTTTTTGAATAATGTCAAAATTTTAAACAACTACGTTGCAGTGAAAACCTAATGCATTTCTACAGGTCTACTAAACATGAAGAACTTTAATGTGGGATATTTGAATCAGTAATTTAGGAAGAGTTGTTAACAAATCGAATTCAAACGAGCTGAGTTTGGCTCTTATAGTCGAAATTCAGTTCAACTCGAGCAAATTAGAGATTTAGAGCACAAAGTATTTCTTTTTTTTTTTAGAGAACTTGGTAGCGGCTACCAAGTACGTAAAAGCACAAAGTATTTCAATTGCTGCACAACCAAATTATTAAATAATATATTAATATTTTCATGAGTTTCATAATATAATATATATTGATTTTAATATCAAATTTTGGAAAAAAAAACTTAATATATATCTTTTTTTAATATTAACATATAAAGTATTTGATATTTATGTTTTTTTTTTTATTGATACAACTTAATTATATATCAAGCTTTTTCAAGACTCGAGCTAGCCAAAATGATTTAACCGAGGCTCAATCTTCAATAAATACATCCCTTTTATCAACCTAATCTCTATCTCTACTCTCTGTTTATAAAGTATTCGTAGAAAAGACATAAATTTCCAGATAAAAAAGAGTTACACCCTCTAATATCAAATATGAATCATTGATTGCCTTAAACTACTGCGATCAGATTTAAATATCAGATAAAAATCGACTGTTTATCGATTCTGTCTGACCCCTCCGCACCAGCATCCTCAGCAGTCAATAAAAGGACTGCTCCAAGCAGTCCTTTTTATTTTCTTTAATTTTTTAAAATTTTAAAATTTAAATGGAGAATCCAAACCGTTGATCTTGTTAAGTTTTATCGGCGATGCATTTTCATATAAGTTTTATAAATTTTGAAGTTGATTTGATACTTGATTAAGTGACCAAATTATGAACGTATTAGAATTAATCAAACCAGGTTCGTTCATTTGTTGACCACTTAATCAAGTATCAAATCAACTTCAAATTTTATAAAACTTATATGAAAATGCATCGCCGATAAAACTTAACAAGATCAACGGTTTGAATTCTCCATTTGAATTTTAAAATTTTAAAAAATTAAGAAAAATGAAAAGGACTGCTTGGAGCAGTCCTTTTTTTGGCTGCTGGGGATGCGGTTGCTGACCCCTCCCCCTTCCCCTTCTCTCCGTCTTTCCTTTCCATTTATTTTGGCTCTCCCATTTCATTTTCTTTTCCAAATATGCGCTAGGGTTTCAAACTTGGAACAATTGGTAGCGCCGCTCCTACATATTTTCATTAGGATTTGTTCTCGAACCTCCAATCACCCTTCCCGTCCGTCGTGAAGACCTTGTGTCACCTCCACGCCGTTGCTCTCACGAGCCAACCTGCACCATCGCCGCTGGCTGCCCCTCATCTCGAACGTCATTTGGATTTGGCTGCGACACGCCATCCTACCTAGGTCCAAACCCGACCTCCCCTCCTCTCGACCGCCACCGGTGCACCTCACTCCGCCTTCGACTACTAGCGGCGGCCTCCACTGAAGGTGTGTACTTTTTCAACTCTCCTTCATGAATTTTTCTTATTTGTTGATTTTCTGTGGTGATTTTTTATTTTATATTTGTGTAAGATAGATCAAACTTTTGTTTTCCTTTGTTCGCACCATTGCCAATTGAAGTAATTTGTATCGGCGGCAGTCTCCATAAAAGGTGTGTACCTTTTGTCTTTCATCCTTGATTCAGTTAAAGAAAATGCACAGAGGCACAACCAAAACTTCTGAGAAATGGTCGCCAGGTTAGCTTTGCTTTAAGTAAAGGTTGTATCTAACAATTAAAGGACCATATTTTCATGAAAAATGGTTGCCAGGTTACCAATTAATTTTTATGTTGATAATATTCTAGAAACATGGGTCAACTTGTGACTTTTGGCAAAACAATAGGAAGCTTCTACCTCCTGATAAGATGCAACTCTGGGACTGTTTGGGCTACCACCTGCTAGACGGTTTGGAACCATTGATGTGACATCATCATTAATGAAGACCAACCTTCGCTCCATAAAATTCTCTTCGAAGTGGAGTTACGGATCAGGTCAGGAATGGGGTGATTGTTTAGCTGATGATTCTGCCATGTAATATTCTTTGCCTTCAGTAACTTTAGACTTAGGTTTGATAAATTTGATTAATTTTGTCATTGAAAGATCACCAATATGCCTTCGAAAAAATTATGCTAGCCACATTTTGGTTTTCTAGTATAAAAATTGTCATTCGAGCACACCTTAGTATATGGTTCATACCAATTGAAAGCTAGAATAAGCAATATGATGATATTTAAGATACTAACTTTGTTGTTTCATTGTTATAAAGATATATAATACAATTATTATAGACTAAAGTAACATGGTCACATCGCTTAGTGATGCTTTGTGCGCTACTTAAAAATAATTATCTTAATAAGAAATATGATCATTTATTCATTTCACACATGAAAGTCAATGGCATGCAGCAAATTCGACGAATAATTGAGACCAGGAGTTCAATATAATTGAAAAATAAATTACACAAGCTCAGAGAGCGACAGCCCCAATTAAAAGGTGTTGAGTTTCTTTTAACTTAGCGTACATGAAATGGATCCTATGTATTATCCCAATTACTGAGCATATATGAGATTAATTATCTTTCCTTCTCATTCAATGAAATATCAGGCAGCATTGGTAGTGCAGTAAGAAGGGTAAAAGCTGTCGACCCAACGTTTGAGAGACCATGATTTCAAACCAAGTAGCTCAACTCAGTGTAAGCAAGTACTTATTGTAAGTAATTTAATTTGTTTCTATCTGTTACATTCAAAACTATTATATTTGATCAACTGACAGGAGTTGAGACATTAGTAATATTTATTCAATTTATTAAGTACTTTGGATTTATGTTGCTTCCATTTAGTTCTATTTAATAGCAAAATCATCCGCATGGGGCAAAATATATTCCTAATTTCACTTGATTAATCGCTTTTTATTTACCTTTATCTTCTGAAAGGGAGTCTGAGTTGTCTAAATTCTTGACTCCAGAAGGATTAGTCCTAATTCGTTAGAGAGGTTGGTCTCAGTTATGTCCATGTCTCCTATCTTTTCTAATGCTGTTATGTTTCGGAAGTAGTTTTACTTTCCTGAAATAACTAAAAAAATTTATCAAGTAGTTGCAATATGAGAATACTATTGACATAAGGACTCAAACTGCTAACTTGGAAGTAATTAGCTTTTCTACATTTTTTTTTACTTTTGGGTGCGGCACTTTACGCATTCAGTTTCTTGCCCTCTTCAATTGATAAAAGTTGTATTTAATGAACTAGGTTGATCATACAAAAACCTGAGTGATCTCCTTAGTTGCTTTTTGTTCTCAAACGTGGGGTGAGACTCAAAAGTGGTCTATACCTATCTATAACATTTGTCTTTATATTTTTATATCATTAACTATTTCATTTTTGCTGCCAGTCTGAAAGGAGCTGATAAACAGGCATTTTAGTTTAGCAACGTATAGTGCTGTGTTTTGGATAGTCTGAAAACTCAGATATAACATTGTTTTCAATCACGTACCAGTAAAAACAATGGAGTCAACTTTGATTTTGGCTGTGTTTGGTATTGGGCAGGTAATAACATGAAAGCACAACTAAAAGAAGCTGTCTGAATGGCTGCCTCTGAGATCGTCCCATTTCAAGTCATGTGCAGACTGGCGTATGGAGAGGATTTAGATGCAGCATTTACTTTATTAAAAATGCTTTTCATAGTGGTTGTTCTTAATATGTAAAAGGAGTCTCGAGCTTAATATTTCCCATGTCTGCCGTAGGATATATTGTGCTGTCAGTTTTAGGAATTTGCTACATTCTTATTATGTTTGATGCGTAAGTATTAGAACACATTTGTTTTAACTTGTTTCGAATTTTTCTAATATGTCTTACTTGCATGATCTCAACATTTATAACTTCATGTATGGTAACACAGAATGTTTACAGGCATTAAATCCTTGATTTTATTTTTTATTTTAATTTGTTGGCCCAACTGACTGTTTATAAGCACAATTAGGGTCGATTAATCTCAAGACTGACTGCTAACACATATGCCCACAGAGTATTTTCTTCAAAAAGTGAAAGTATGATGCTTAAAACCTTTTTTTGAATATGTGTACATGTATGTGCACAGGTGATCTACTTATTGTACCACCAGATGATTATATCAGTCACATTGCTTTTAACCAGCAAATATATGCAGGATCTGAACCCTCTTTTGTTTAATTTTAGCTTGAAATGGACTAAGGACCCTCATTAGTAGAGATATCGGGAGTTATCTATCTATTTAATCAAAATTAGCATCAAAGCACCTAAATGATGCAACACCCTAGGTTGTCACCTCCACGCCGTTGTCATTATATCCATTTTTGTTGTTATTGTATTAGCATCAAGTCTTTGTTTTGAGTATGATCATTGTTCGTTACAATCATGGAGCAAAAATGTTTCAAGAATTTTGTTCTGTTGTATTTTTTATATTTGAACGATATATTTTTATGTGAATTTTTTTTTATTCAGAAACGTATTTATTTCATCGAATTATTTCTTTTAGCCGTTCATAGTCTACTTTTATTGATTCTATTTGTTTAAATCGGTGATGTTTGCTGTAATCTTTCGCACCGATCAAGACAACACTTAGCTTAAATGTTGAAATAAACAATATATCAATATCAAATAATATTTTCACATATTAAAATCCGCCCACATATTTAAATCGGTGATGTTTGCTGCTAGTCCCCATAAAGCGTCATTGAAATTTAACTGAGGCTCTCGGAGGAGTGGTCATCGCGACCGTCCGATCTAATTTCGGCTGGTGGCACGACTCTCGGCGGGTCCGATATAAATCACAGGACACCCATCATCAATCAGACGGTTGTGATGAAATCACTGCCCTTTATAGTGCAGAGGATATGAATTGGCTAATAGTGGGGGAAAAAATAGAGTAAAGTTCCGCTATGAACATTTTGGTTGCTCCCAAATACAAATATTTTACTATTTAGTTAATTTTTAAAAGTGAAAATTTCAAACGTTAAATCTAAACCGTTGATCTTATTTAATTTATCGAGTGATGTATTTTTATATAAATTTTCAAAATTTTAGAGTTTTATTTGATACTTGATCAAAAGCTAAAACAAGCGTATTAGAACAAATCTATGAGAGTTAACAAGGTTCGTTTGTTTTTGTAGCTCTTGATCAAGTATCAAATAAACTCCAAAATTTACAAAATTTAATATGAATGTGCATCATTCATTAAACTAAATAAGATCAACGGTTTGAATTTAACATTTGAATTTTTAAATTAAAAAATAATTTAATAACAAAATATTGACATTTGGAGACAAATAAAATGTTGGTAGCGGTCCTAGCGGAATCCTCCAAAAAAAATAATATTGCCTTGCCAGTTCAACGGAACACCACACACTAGCTTGAGGGGTATTTTAGTCATCAAACTAATCAGACCTCATACTTCTCGCCAATCACAAGTACGTACCAGCTAAAATTGACATTAACAAGAGCTTTCAGCCAGAGTCGAGAAATAAAATCTGACTTAAAAATCGATAATGACCAGAAGAAGTTCCATGGTTCGGATTGAGCAGGCAATTAAACACTAAGTTACGAGAGAGAGAAATCGACGCGATAATTTAACGGAGCCTTTGTTCTGATCCACACGAATTATAAAAGGATCAGATGGAACTATGGAAGGAATCGCAAATTCGCAAATCGCAATACAAGGATTGGAATGTGTATAAGTGTATTGCAGAGAATTGCTTTTCACACTCCCACTTTTAACAATACACTTCTATTCGACTGAAATATATATTTTTTTAAATTATTCTTTTCTACAAACCAATTCAACATTTTCATCATTTACAAACGTCTGAATGTGTAAGCAATTCCTGTGCATTGCAAATTTGAAAATGTATTTTTGTCCCCCATTAGATTGAAGACACATTTAAGCAATATTTTTTTTTTCAAATCCGAATCAATTGTCGAATTACTGAATCTACTCGTTTGACTGATTAAACCAGACAAAAATCGTAGAAATGTTGATTTGATAGCTCTTATGATTTTAAATATTTTTGTTCGATATTTTATCTCCACTACTTATAAAGCATCAGTAGAACAGGCATAAACTTCGAGCTAAAAGGGAGTTACACCCCTCTAATATCAAATATGGATCGTTGATTTTGTTAATCTACTATGATCTACGGTTTAGATTCAAATATCATACTAAAAGGTCGGTCTTTTAACAGGAACTGTCTAGGTGGTGCGTTGGTAAAGCGCGTTGGTTCGTTCGCTGGCGCGCGATGGTTCGATTTCTTCTTCTGCGTTTTGTTATTTTTTTTTTCTTTGTCCTGCGTGACCCTCCTCTTCCCCTCTGAACATTCCCCTGAACATTTTACTGCGCCTAAAAAGGAATTTCTCTCATTCGCTCCCCAATTTACGCCCTTCTTTCTCATTCCTTCTCCGTCTCGGCTAGAAAAGAAATGATTTCACAACAATCCATGCAGAAATGGCATAATTTGTTCAGAATGGTGCCTAAAAATTTAGCAACGAATCAAGACGGCGCCCCCCTTATTTATCCAGGGTTTGAAGACTCTGTGCAAACCAATCGCTAATTAACTCAAGAAGGAGGCAGGGAAGCATCCCAAGTTTCGCCAGTTCATCATAAGCATCGCTCAGGTTGGTTGGTCTCCTTTTTCTATTGGTTACAAGCGATTTCTTCCTTTTCATTGCGTTTCTTGAAAATCCGAAAACAGAAAGAAAAAAAAGGAAAGCATCTCCCCTTTTTTTCCCGAGCAATATCCTCATTCTATTCGCTTTTGATTACAAAATTCCGAGCAATATCCTTCATCCCTTTCTATTACGGCTAGGGTTTACTCTCTTCCGTTTGATATGGAGGGCGATTTTCAGTCCTTCTACCTCCTCCCCCTGCCTCTTGAGAGAGAAAAGGCACAATCGAACCCAGAGAGAGAGAGAGAGTTCTTGTGGTGTACCCATTTTCGTTCTCGGACTAAACCCTAGCGATGGCTATGGCTTGATAACGGAAGGCCTCAACTCCCACAGTCATCACTTATTGGCGTGGTTAGTTTTTTGCTCTTTTTGTATAAACTATTAAGCAGGGGTTACAAACTAGGGTTCAATTGGGTTGAAATTCTAGAATTTGCAACCAGTGAATACGATATGCTAGAATTATGAGCTACTAATATGTTATTTGGTTATTGTGTTGCTATAATTTGGGGGTTTTGTGTGTGTGTGTGTGTGTTGGGTTGGGGGTTCTATGCTACAATGTAAAAATTGCGACTCAACTTGTACTAGATGAATTGTTTGGGAGCTTCTACTGGTTCAATCACATGCTCAAGCACCATTTTGTTTTGTTGATTTTTATTTTTTTTGTTAGGTTCAAATCATCATATTGGAGTAAAAGGAAATGTCATCGAGTACATTAAGAAGGCGTCTGTATCATGGTGATGTGGATGGAAGAAGAAATGAGCAAATGGACACATTTGGTTCTGATGGTCTTGACGAGCCTCTTCTTGGCAGCTATGGTGACAGATCTAAGGTGATTATATTATTTGAAATAAGAAGTCTTTCACAAATTGCACTGATAATTTTGCCACATGCAATGTGCTTTGCAAAAAAAAATTGACAAGAAATCATGTAAGTGTATCTAATTAAGCGTATCTATGTAATTTCTTTGGTTTTAATTAGGCATATGATTCCAGAGAGGAAGAAGATTGGGATATTAGAAAGAAAGAGGAACAACATTGGACATTCCTATTCTCAACCTTGATAGCACAATGGGCACAGTGGTTAGGTATTTCTTTATGATCTTATCTATTTTCGTTCTCGGACTAAACCCTATCGATGGTTATGGCTTGATAACGGAAGGCCTCAACTCCCACAGTCATCACTGATTGGCGTCGCTATTTGCCCTCGCCATGGTATATTGCGCGACCCGTTTCGCCATATTCAACTTGACAAACATATCAGCGGTGCTCAACTGCGTACGGTGGAGAATGGCCGGTGCCGGCACCCTTGGTGAAGAAAATGCATGCTTTTATCTGATTTACCATTTTTTTAAAAAAATTTCATTTAGGCCATGGGGTATTCGAATGTGCTTTCCTTATTCCTCATACTTTTCACATTCGTGAATACTTAAGAAATCAACTGATAATCCTGATAATCCTCAAAATCAAGTGAATTGTTTTCTTTGACCTTAGCTTAGTTAGAATTTTTCTGATTTTGTGTTAGAATTTTTCCTTAACTCAATTGTTGTTCAAATATGTGGGTTTTCACCATAAAGGCTTTTTGTTGCTAATTTTGTTTTATTTTTTTTGCTGGTACATATGATTTCTGTTTGAAATTGTATTGTCTTCCCTCATTGATGTAGCTTAGAACTTGGACGAGACACATGAATGGCAGGTGGCTAGAAGTACTCTCAATATCTCGACTGTCCGGTTTCTGCATATTTCTATATAGATAGAAGGTAATTCATGTTTCAAAAATAATTTTTTGTTGCATCTCACCTTTCAATTCTGAAAAAAAAATAATCACCGAGTTCTATCTATTCAGAGCAAAAAAGGCAAATAAATAAAATAAGATATTGCGCAAGTCTGCTAACATTCTGATCTACTTTTCTTATCAAGCTCTCCACCACCGCACACCATCGCACTCGCACCTCTGCTACGCCCTCCATGTCGATTCTCCACCCCACCTGTCAGTGCGGCTCTTTCTCTTCTTGATAGATCCTATTTAAACCAGCCACTGATGTGGACAATTACCACACTTCTTGTTGATTTCAGGTGATTTGAAGGAACAACGTCTCCATTGTAATTGAATCACTAAGCTAGGTATAAATTTCATCTTCTGCTCGAAATGAATTATTCTGTATTTAATGAAGAATTTCATTTTCATGTAGAGGTTCTAGAGATTATTGTCTTTTTTTTTAACCAATTTGTTATAGATATTTTTTTTTGTTTTTTTACTCATAAACCAACATCCTAAATTAAGAACTAATCTCAATCTTGCAATTAAGTTCTTCTCAGATCCACACTATCACCAATTGAGTTCTTTCACTGTGTAGTACCATATTCATCCTTTCTATCTTTCTTTCTACTCTCTTTAAGTTTACTAAACTAGCAAATTTGTTATTTCAGGAAGCGACTACAATAAAAGATAGAAAGAGGATTGTCTTCAGGTTTGATATTGCTGCATTTTTTTCAATTTTTTTACCATTCTATGTACCTTACTATGTACCTTCCAATTCATTTAAAAAAAAACAGATATCTGATTAGTATACGAAGGAACTCTTTTTTTTATTACAATGAAGAATTTATTCAAGTATGTACTACACCATTGTAATGTTATATTGGTTGGCTCAGGGCCAAGAACAGGTGTTTGACTTCATGTGGTAATGCCAGGTCGGCTTATGGCTCAAGAAATTATTTAAAAAAAATAAAGAAGAAGTTAATAAAACAATAGCAACGTTCATTCCCTTAATTGATAACTGGTTGACTAATATGTAGGGATGCAATTAATATGATAGAGCTATAGATTGCATTAATATGCTATGTATTAATTTTGTGCTTTATCTTTAACAGATTCAAATTTATTGCATGCTCTAATGTATAGAGCTATTTAGCATGGGATATATATGGAATAATTAAATCTTAATTTCTACAGGATATGTAAATTTCTAATATGGTACTATGATCTATGATCAAGTAGATTGTTTTCAAATTGGAGAGCTCTCCAGGTATTTTCTTTTTGCTTGTTTCCTTGTTTTCTTACTTTTCTTATTCCTTTTTTTAAACTTTTCACCAATCATGTATAAGTGTTTTCTTATCTTTCTTATATGCGTGTTCAGTATATGTGATCACTGTCTTTGCGTATCAGTGTGTGTGTGTTGGTGGTGCCACACATGTGAGGTGCGCCTAGCCCGTGCTTGTATCTTAGTCCATGTGTTCTTTGTTTGCATCAGTGCGCATTGTGTCCGTGTGCCATATGTGTGCACTGCCCCTATCTTAATATATTAATAAAACCAGTACAAAAGTTATTCAACAAGCGGCTGAAAATTAGAACAAAAAATAAAATAAATAGAAAATTACAAGAAACTATCTCTTCAGAAAAGTCCACTCGAACAAGATTTCCTGAACCAACTCCTGTTCTGACTTCTGAACTTCTTTGAAGACTCGATTACACCTTTCTCTTCAAACAATGAAGAAAGAGATTGCAAAAAGATCCTTGACTTGATCTTTAATAGCAGTTATTATGATTAGGTACCAGATTTTGTTTGAGTTCAGAAAAATATTCTTATAATTTGGTGAAAGTTTGGAGAACAAAGAGATCAGCTGAGAATAGTATTTAATCCAATACATTATAAATCCCTTTGTGAACATTGCTGATTTGATCTTTACATATTTATTATCATTTAATGAATCTATCCAAGGGCATTTTAGTAAACAGGGGAAATTTCATTCATGTTTCTCTATTTGCATTTGAAAAGAGATAGAAGATGTCAGATTGCCAGTTGCCACGAAAATTGATACGGGTACGCTCCTGTATTTTTTCTGATAAAATCACGAAATTTCATAGTTAAATACGGTGTTAGAAATAATTCATTCATGAGAAATGCATGATTTATTCATTTGGAGGGCAGAATAAAATGAATAGTTATTTATTTGAAGCTCTATATACAAATTTTAAACATTGTATACCAATTCAACTGCATTTTCAACTACAAACGTTAAACAATTCAGTAACCAGAGTACCAGACCATAAAAGGCACTGCACTGGGTTCATTGCAAAAGCTGGTTTTGCAACAAAACCTCATCTTTTTTCCATGATTTTGTTTTAAAATACTTGCTTAATACTTAATAGAAATTGTAGTAGGTTATCTGTTTTTGCATTTAACAGGCTTGTCCGGTGTGTAAATATGAGGTATTTGGGCCTTAGTGAAATGCCGGTTTCTCATGGTACGACGGCAATTTCCAAGCTCTTTTTTATCGTAGATTTGTTGAATTTTTGTGTTATTAGACTATTATTATGGACCATACTAAGGTGTTTTAACTTGTATATTGTGTGGTACTATGGTTGTACTTAATTTGCCGCAGGATAAACTTGCAAAAGGCATCAATGTTTAATAAAGTGTATTCTGATGTTTCATAGAGTTCAAATATATGGTTTGTATCAAATTTTGTGAGAAATTTTGATTTAGTTTTATTGCTCAAATCTGATAATTTACAAGAATGATTTACATTCCTTATATAAGCCGTTTTCAATAACAGTAAAACAATAAATCAAGATGCTGACCGTTGGAGAAATTAATGGTAATATTTCCATAAGGTACAAGGTTTTATTATGTTTTTTATTTTCTATTTCTCAACGATTTGTTTAGGAAACTTGCCTATTTTTAATGTCGTTTGTGATCATTCACACTTGTATTTTGTTTCATTAACAAGCAAGTCAGCTCTGCTGGAACCTAGCACAGATTAATCGAATATCTTTGTATATTATACAATTTGTGTACCTCACTACCTCTCCATGAAATCCTGAAAACCACACAGAGATTTAGCTTAGCACGAAATCTCGAAGAAAATAGAATAAATGAAAAAAGATTAAAAAATCCACTGATATTTGTTTAAGCAATCGTAATAAACTTTCATAATAGGATGGTTTAATAACCTTTTCATTGAATGATTTTATAGAAACTAAACTAAAAGAAACATATAGATCAATAAAAAAAATCCATGTTAGAAGAATATCTTTCGAACATTGAATTTGCCCACACATTGGATGGGCGTATATGCTAGTAATTTATTAAATAGAAAGTTGAACTAGTGTGACGGTGAAAGAGTTGTTCTCTACCTAGAAAATTCAAGTCTCGCCACCTGATATTTCCAAAAAGTTTGTTTTATCCCTTGTCAAAACAGAAAAAAAAATATTAAATAAAAATAAATTAGTTTAAATCTATCGGTCTTGTGGCCCACCTAATTAACAACCAGATGGTGACTGGTTCCCCCTTGAATCGGGTGGACAGACCTCTATTTTAAATTGGGAAAAATTAGATATATACCACTCTAAAACTTCAAAATTAGAAAAATATCATCTTAAAATTGACTCTTAGATTATTGCCACCCGAAACTTAATATACTTAGATAATTGCCACAAATATACTGTATTTTGAATTGTATTTTAAGGTCTTTCAGTTATGTCCTTCATCCCTCCCCATCTTTCGACCCCTCCCTCTCTCTCTCTCAGAAATCGTAAGCTTGCAACTCGAGATATTATTTTTTGACACAACCTCCTTCTTGCTTGCGCCAGAATAACCCTCTGTATTACTCGCGTTTTACTTATACCCAAATAGAATGATTTATAACATTCTACTTCGATATTGAAAGTATCTGACACATCCAATTTTTATAAAAAAAATTAAGAAAATTACCAACTAGATAGCACCTAAAGAAACTTAGAATGATGGCATACTCAATTTATCATCCCCTTTCATTAAGCTTTTGATTAATGATTTGACTTATGAAATAAAAATTACGAATATGACCTAATAAATCAACTTTTTTTTTTTAGTGATTTTTATTTGTCTCTGGGGCATATATCTGATGTGTCTCGTACTCAAAGAGAAAATATATCTTGGGATTTGATTTTAGATACGCATCGCATGGAAGAAATTTTCAGTTTGAGGGAGACGGAGAGTTGGACCGAACGGGAGAAAAAGAAAAAAAAAAGCCCGGAAGTTAGAACAGAGAAGAGAGGATAAGAAGAACCGATAAAATGAGACCATTTTTTTTTTTCAAATGATAGAGATGAAGGGCATAACTGGGATATTTTAAAATACAATTCAAAAAACAGGATATTTGTGGCAATTATCTAAGTATATTGAGTTTAGGGTGGCAATAATCTAAGAGTCAAATTTAAGGCGGCATTTTTCTAATTTTGAGGTTTTAGAGTGGCATATATCTAATTTTCCCTTTAAATTGTGGGTAGATTTCTAACATAACCTAGGTGATGTCAGCATGACATCATCATAAGTTATCTTCATTCCTAAAATCAATTGACACCTCTGTTTTATAATTTCAGATTAAATATAATTTAGTTTTTGAATTATTTAGGTGTCTTTAAAAATTCATTTGGCTATATGTGTGCTCCTAGAAATATAAAATATTTAGGGATATATTTTTTCAAATAATAGACTTATAAAATATTTTAAATAATTTTCTAAATATCATAAAGTTTAATCTGTATAAGAGTTTCGTTTTCAAATTGTTTGGAGGTCTTGAAAAAACCATTCAACTATGAAAATTTATGCACATACTCATAGATATATTAAGAATTTAGTGATGTAAAAATTTTTAATTATAGACTTATAGAATATTTTCAATAATTTTCTAAATCTCATAGTTTTTAATTTTATACTTTCGCAATATTTTACGTAATTTTTTTGCTTCTATAAAATTTCAATGTGATTAATGACATTTCATGGTATAGTTTTACCAGATTAACAACTAAACATTTTGCTAGCAATTTAAATGGTGTTGCTCCATTCTAAAAATACAATTATGACAGTATCTTACATATCTTTAACTAATGTCATGTCAGAATGGTGATTGTTACTTCTAACCGAAGAAAGTGGTTCATGAGATAATATTTATGGTACCTACTAATCTAGATTTTGTTCCATTAAAAAGAAGTTGCCGATAGATATATTTTTTTTCTATTTTTTATTATTTTATATATTTTTGGAAATTAATATGAAAATAAATTTAATCGTGTGAGGCGCATAACCATGACTAGTTATATTTTTAAGTTGTCCCATGTATTGAAATAATGATGCTAATTATAACACGTACTTGCCCAATAATTTATCACTTTTATTAAATTAAAAAAAAACAAGACTCAGAAGAAAGATCAATTGGTAAGCAAAATTTTAGCACAATGCTAATGGTAGATTAAATAAAGAAAATGAATTAATTTTTATGGGTGTTCCAATAAAAGTAGGTGGTAATATATACAATGAAGAAGTTGTTTTGACGAGTTCTAGTTTTTTAAACTGTTGCATGAAAGAAGAAGGAAGAAGGAAGAAGGAAGAAAAAAAAATTATAAACAATCCAAACTCTTCACAAAGTTACACACTTCCCAATACTTCTTCCCACTTCTTCCCTTCTTTCTTTCTTTCTTTCTTTCTTTCCACACCTATCCAAACGAAACCGAAAATATGACCAGGCTCATTGGATCAATGTGACCGGTCCCGACCCACGTCTAGTCAACCTAAGGAGAAACTTATGGCTACAATGTGGTTTTGTTTTCTGCATTCATTAAATCTGACACCGACTCTCTTTTGCATTAATTTATTGTTTTTAACAAAATAAAAAGAACGTTAAACTCCGAAGTCGGAACTAGTCCTTTCTTAAATTGGTTTAGAATATTTGTAGTCGGAAGAATCTAGCAAAATACTAGTAATAAGAACAGTGTTACAACAATCATGACATATAGACAGGGGCGGATCCAGTGGTGGGGGCGGGTGGGGCTAGAGCCCCACCTACCGCCGTCGAGCTCCTAGAGTCTTTTTTAAGCCTCAGCGAATTTTTTTTACCATTTGAGCACTCAAAGGTGGGGCTGAAGAACAGAAAAAAAGAAATCTTTCGATCAAATGATTCATTGGAGCACTCGGTCCCACCTAAATATTTTTTCTAAATCCGCCAGTGCTTATAGACATATAATGCTATTTGTTAACATTGTCGGGCTCTATGTTAAAGTCTTTAACCGTGCAGCGTTGCGTAATAATCTATAACTTATTTCAAAAAGAAAAAAAAATTACAGTAGCCGCTAAGTAGTCTATTGTTTACAAGACACTTTCTTCAAAACGACATAATTTTCTCCTACTAATCTTTTCTTTATTTTGCATAAATATAAACCGAACCGATCGAATAATATACCAAATAAATTATACATTGAATTTTAATTTTATTTTATTTGATTAAAATATGCATAAAAATTTAGTTCAAAATCATAACTATATGCAAATTTGTATGGTGCAAACATAATATGAAAAATTGGATAGAATCCCTTCTAATCTCCACCGATCATAAATAAGACCCTCTAATCTCCTCAATTTAGGATATAAAACATTTTGGTTGATTTCAATATATTTAAAATATAAAAAAACATTCTTTATAAATCTGGACTGAAACCCTTATCTTTTTGTCTGCAATGCTATTGAAGACTGCAAAATTCGCTAGTAGAGTTTCCTATTTCTGATAATAGGTGATTTCATATATTAATATATATGTGCTTTAACAGGCATTGGGGTATACAAGCCTCGTAGTATTTACCCTCTAGAAGAGCCCACTGTAGTTATTTCCCATCAAATTCTAGACATTTGTAAGAGTTCACTGTAGTTATTTCTGGACAATAATTCTACCAGTTCAAAATTAAATCATTGTAATTGCAATTAGTCATATTGAAAGTGATGCCATGTTGTGGATTTAGCATGCGTCAGAGAGTTTTTAGTGTTATTTTGTTTATTTTTGTTAGTTCTTTCGTTTTCTTTCTGCAGCACTTACAATTTTATATTTTTTTTCTTTCAGAGAGTTGAACTTGTAATTATTCCTATTTTTGCACTTTTTCCCCCCTATTTTCAATCATTCCATCCATGTCATGGATCACAATAATTGGAGTTGGAGATCCTATCATTTCTCGTTTGTCGTTTCTGCTTCCCCAGACTAGGGACCACAGACTCTTCATCCATGAAAATATCCCAACTCTCATTAGTCAAACGAGAATACCAGATCCAGTGCCGCGCGACTTCGCATTCTCTAGATGGTCATCCAGTGGATGGTTTCGATCTCTGCCGTCTGATTTAATCTCAATGGCTATAGATGTCCCATGCATGATACTAAAATTGATAGTCCGAAAAAATCTAACCGTTTAGATTAAATCAGACGGCTCGAATTGAAAGACGTCCACTGGATGGTTGTATTCAACCATCCAGAGGATTCGGTCCCAGTGCCGCGCACCGTCGCATACCATCTCCCACCATCCGATCTAATCTGGACGGTCTTAGAAAATATTAAATTGCAAGGTCTGAAAAAAAATAATCGTCTACATCAGATCGGACGGTGAAAATTGTACGCTGCACCGTTCCGTGCGGGATGGGACAAGGATTGCTCATTAGTCATTACCGACTGGTAAGCAGGACGGATATAATATTAGTGGAAATAAAACAAGCAAACAAAAGACAAGCACCAAGGAGATTGAAGGGATAAAGGTACCAATCTTTTCTTTTCATTCCTGCCTGCCTCACGTTTGACGGTCGCTATCAACTATCATCTGCTCCAAAATAAATAAATAAATAAATCAAAAGAATGCCTGAGATCTATATAGACACGAGGGGTCAGAGATGAACGGGTATTACTGCAATCATGATCATGTCTAAATATTTAAAAATGGAAAAATCGGATATAAACTCCTCTAATCTACTCTATTCAGATATAAATCCCTCTAAGCTTCAAAATGAGATATAAATCTCTCTAATTCAATTTTGTTTGAACATAAACCCTTTTTATTATTTTTAATCATATTTTAAACAAAAAATTAAAAAAACAACTGTTATGACTATTTTACCCTAACATGACCTACCCCACCTGCTCGCATTTTCTTTTCTCGCACTTTCTTTGCAGGACTCGTTTCAGTTCATCTCTCTCGTGAGTACGTAATTATTTTTCCTTTTGGATTTTGTTTTTGCAAAGCCATGTGCCTTGCATAAAAATGATTTTTAATTTATCCTGGAACTATGCTTATATGATGATTGCTCACTTTCATATGTTCACACAAATTTCAAAGTCATTGACATATATAAATGGGTTCTTAATTTGACAAAGTTAGCCTGAAGCAACTCTTTTATCAACGTACCAGTATAAAATTTACATCAAAAAAATTTCAGTACGATTAAGCATAGTTTTCATAATAGAGTTGCTCATAAGTCAAAACTACATTAAAATTCAGAGAAACAATCCTTCAAAAGTTAAGTCAAAACAAAAGTATTACATCTCAACCTGAATAGCTTGATAAAAAAAGGAAAAAAGAAAAACACAGACCAAAAAGTATGAAAAATATTAGTTCCTTTCTTCTTCTTGTAGAATCTTAAAAATCCTCCTCTTTGAACGACCGCAAGAAAATTATAATATTAGTTAAAATACATGATAACTTTGATAAAAATGAAAAAAAATATGAAAAATAAACAAACGGTACCGTTTTAATTTTGAAACTGCTGGCATAATTATGTTGGTGGGGG
Organism: Rhynchospora pubera; assembly: GCA_028095005.1. Classification (NCBI taxonomy): domain Eukaryota; kingdom Viridiplantae; phylum Streptophyta; class Magnoliopsida; order Poales; family Cyperaceae; genus Rhynchospora; species Rhynchospora pubera. The sequence goes on from CM051461.1 coordinate 188,880,026, forward strand.
AGTCTATGTTGTAGTCGTAAAAATGTGCAAATTAAATACGTAAATAAGAGATTGTCTTGTATTAAATAATTTTATTTCTATCTAAATTTTTTTTTCTGAAAACAAAAAAATCCTTATACAAGCATTAACTGTAGCCCAAGCTAGAGAGAAGAAAACCAAAATTCACTACTTCAAATACTGATCTTGTGCTTGTTGTGAGTATTAGCAAGTGCCACTGATGTACCTTACCAGTAACATAATAATTTTCATTAATTTATTTTTAATGTGATATATTTGTCATTCACATTCAAAAGCACAACTAATGTAAAATCGTATCTTGAACCTTGATGAATATTTTCTATTACCTTTCTTCTTACCTTCAATTTTTTATACAATTTTTAATGGGATTATTCACCAATCAATGAACATTTACTTTGAGAAACTTGCCCAATAATCAAGGTGCGAAATAATCCTCATTGAAACCTTGTGTCTCCATTATTTGAGAGCGAAAGAGAGAGAGAAATACACAAACAAGAAGACACACAAGGAAATAGATAGAATATAAGTATCTAGGGATTTAGAAAAATCACATAAAATAAATCTTTCCTATTCGATTGGAAAGAAAAAGGCAAAATCACTTATCGGAAGATGAATCGTTGGATGAGAGATATGAAACACGAAAATGAATTGTCGTTGTCCAGAATGTGTAGGTTAGGGTATAATAGTCAGAGCAGTTATTTTTTAATTTTTTTTAAAGTATGATTAAAAATAATGAAAATGACTTATGTCCAAACAAAGTTGAATTAGAGGGGTTTATATTTGATTTCGAAAATTAGAGGAGTTTATATATGAATAGAGGAGATTAGAGAGGTTTATATCCGATTTTCCCTTTAAAAATTTAAAGGCAAAATTGGATATAACCCCCTCCAATTTTATTTATTAAGGATATAACCCCTTTGATTAAATTCAGTCACAAATTAATTTTAAAAAATTATTTAAAAAATATATTGACTATTATACCCTTCCGGATAAGCGTTATATGGTGGTTCAACTTGAGAATATACGTCTGAGCATAAAATCATGAAATAAGATATCAATCATATCATTCCTTTCAAAATAATTAACTAAAAGAGATAAACAGAACTATAAAAAGCTTGGCCCAGAGGCCAGAGCATAAAATTATTGAAATAAAAACTTTTATTCTTTTTCAGATGTTTTCATGAATTTGTCGTATTGATCAAGATGTCTTTCATATTCTTGTAAATAAAGTTAATAATCTTCATCCCAATTCACAATTAACTGGGAAATTAAGACTACCATTTTTTCCTTAATACTTATTGAAGGAAAACCAAACAGAATAATAAGCTCCATTAATTGTAATCCATTAATGTCGATTATAGCTAATTGGCATGGTAAAATGTTGAGATGATATGAAGGTACCTCAAGCTCAAAGATCGGCGCAAAATATTGAAATAAAGAAAGAAGCAAGAGTACTAGGCATCTGTAATTGTTGCTTTTTAACCAAAACAATAAAGCAAATAGAGAGGGAAACGAAGACCGAGGGTCTATTTGCCGCAGGAAGATGGGAATACGAAGAGGTTTTGAGTTGAAGACTAGGCAATAAGGCTATTTTAGTCATAATTTGTCAAAAATGAATTTCTTAAAATAAAATATAATAAAATCTAAGGAGAAGGGGTTATATCCCTGATAAATAAGATTGGAGGGGATTATATCCAATTTTGCAAAATTTAAAATATGATTGAAATTAATCAAAAGAATTTATATTCTAAATTGAGAAAATTATAGAGGGTTGTATTCAAACATGAGAGGAGTTATTGTAAAAATTAGAGGGGTTATGTCTATTTTTCCAAACTAATAATATTATTATTAAGAAAATTTTGTCATAAGAATAAATTTTGAATCGGACTTTAATCACAACATTTATGAGCGCTAATAAATTATTTTTTTTAAAATGCTGAGGTTGAAATTAAAATTAGAATCAGAAATTATTTTTATGGCAGAATTTCTCTTATTATTATAAATATTTTATTTTATTCATTTAGTTTGTTCGATATGAGAATATGAGATCAACTCTACAGATATTTAAATTTTTAAATGGAACCAAACAAACCGACAAGTTTGGAGCAGAGCGGCGGGACCACAGACCATGCGGCGGTGCCCAATACCAACTAGGGGTGAGCAAAAAACTCGTAACTCGTGAATTACTCGAACTCGACTCGAAAAAAGCTCGATGAAAACTCGAGTTAGAAGAACTCGAGTTTTAACAACTCGAGTTATGCCAACTCGTTAATTTTACGAGCCGAGTTCGAGTTGGACCCAACTCGACTCGGTCCAACTCGAGTCAGAATAAACAGACTGCAAAAAAATAAAATGTTATCATATTAATATACATCCCAACAATTTTATTGATTTGCAGTCCAATAACTCGTTCACTAACTCTAGTCCCCAAGTCTCCAGATCTTTTTTCCTCCCTTACACCCTCATGACTACTCCTCTTTTTCTATTTTCGAACAAAATTCTAAGGTGACTAGTCCCTCAAAATATTCTCACGAGTTCATTACCGAGTCACGAGTTGGCTCGAGTTAAAATGAGCCGAGTTCGAGTTAGCTCGAATAGCTCGGAACTGCTTTGCTGTCGAGTCACGAGTTGGCTCGAGTTGTGACGAGTTCGAGTTCGAGTTGAGGCTAATTCGTTCGAACTCGGCTCGTATACAGTCCTAATACCAACTGCGAGTCTGCGAGAAAGATCTCAGGAAACCCACTATATTTATTTTTTTTGAAACTAGTACCCCTAACCAGGGCACCTGCATCCCATTAAAAGCATGCCAGAATTTTTACAAAACATCCGTCACTAAGAAAGTGACCCAAAAAACAAACAAAACAGCTACTAAAAACAAACTAACAAGCCATGCATACAATTTACATCTAACAGACAAAAGTTTTCATGTTAGAATGCCAGAACAGAATGCTTTGTCAATCGAGCAAATCCTCATCTTCTTCCTCTATTTGTTCAGCCCCTTGCTGCTGGAAAGAGTGTTCCAAACCTGTTTGTTTGCCTGTCCAATAATGATACATGCTTAACACCGAAATATATAAAACTAGAGGTATGAAACCCGTTTACTACCCCTTGTTGCTGAAAAATTATTTTATTTCTAACCCCCCAAATTGACCACATAAAAGCTGCCAATAAAGTTTTAAAATAAAGCTGATGTTCCTTAATCAAAGAGCAACCATAATTCCAAATATCCCGTAAATTGTTCTCTCTTATCACAATCCCTTTTGTATTACACCTATTAAAAGTATACCAAAAGGAGTACACCACTGGGCATTGTAGAAAAATATGATCTATTGACTGTTCTTGACCACAAAAACAGCATTTATTTTCCCCTCCCCAGCCCCTATGAATTAAGTTATCTAAAGTTAAAATCTTATTTTCTAAGGCCATCCAAAGGAAGAGTTTAATTTTTAAGGGTATTTTAAGCGGCCAAACCGAATCCTTCTTATTAAAACCTACCCCTCCTGAACTAAGAAACTGATACATTGACTTTACCGTAAAAAACCCCAAATTATTCCAATGCCAAACTATCTTATCCTCCTTATTACTAAAAGTATAATGCTGAAGGAAATTAATTAGTTCGTTCTTTTCTGCCCTCATGGCATTAGTGGCACCCCTCCTAAGATAAAAATCAATGTTACCATTTTTCCAAACTCTTGCCACAGTAACCTGGGTTCTCTTTGTTTTGGCAAAAAGCTCCGGGTACTGTCTTCCTAAACATAGTCCCTCAGTCCAATTATCATACCAAAAACTGGTGAACTCTCCATTATTAACTTGTTTAGAGTATCCCATCCTCATAATTAAAGATAACTCAGAAACATGCTTCCAAAAAGGAGAAAAAGAAGAAACCCACTATATTTAATTCGTCAGTAAACAGTTTTTTTTTTTTTTTTTGAAACATGGCCCGTACGCATTCATTAACTGAAGTTCAGATTACAGACATACATCAAATGCCAAGTCTATTACAATGCTGAAGTTCAAGCCCTTAGAAATAACTAAAAAAATAAAAACTGGTAAAACAAACGACTAAGAAAAAACGAGAAGAAAAAAACAGAAAATAAACACCAGTACTCATAATTAACTAAAACCTAAGTAAAATAAAAAACTGAAGGAAAACGATAAAGTAAAAAGGGCCAGACTAAGTTGACAGGAATAAATCACTGTCCAGCATAACGCTCAAACCAAAAGCTGTGAAGGTGGATTGTTGTATTGGTGCCAACTCCCTTGTACATTGTGATCTTCTCGCAAAGTTGGAAAAAATATGTGCCGGCTGTACCGCTATCCTATGCACTTTACTGATTCTAATGCCAGAATCCTCCTTAATGATAAGCCCAATCAGTTGATGAACTATTGGTACTGATCTCAAGAAGGCAGGTTGTCCCACTGCTCCTCTTTAATTGCATCAACCAGTTTACTACTATCGGAGTGTATACAAATTTTCTGTACCTGACCCCTTACCAGCAAGCTTTTGATATATCCTACTGCATCTAGACATGCCAATGCCTCTGCATGGAAAGGGTCTTGTGCTTCCCGGAATTGATACGCAAAAAATTTTGCTTCTCCATTCTGGTAAATCACTGCAGCGGTACCTGTTTTGCCTGAAGGTTCCCATGAACCATCTATCAACACTTGCCACTCATTTTCATCCACCTCATATCTCCTGTGTTCTTCCAATTGGCTTATTATTTGCATTCCTTGTGTATCTTGCCTCCCCTGCACTAGCCATGCCGCCACATTCTTTTTTATGAGAAAAGGATCAAATTGCTTATGTTTCATAACCACCTCATTCCTTCCTTTCCACAACTCCCACAGTGTATATGCCAGTATCTCCATACCTTGCTGATCTAACCTTTCTGTGATCTGATTGAAAGCTTCTACGATATCCAGCGGTAGTTCATGCACCCTTAACATCAATTGTCCACCAAACCATACTGCTCTCGATCCTGGGCAAAAGAAAAGGCAGTGTGTTTCAAACTCATTCTCCTCATGACACCGCTGACACATCGGTGATATGGCACTGATTCTTCTATTCAAGTTTTGATCTATTGGAAGGGTTTTTGATAGCAACCGCCATAAAAAGACTTTAACTTTTGGGGCCACATTTTTTAGTTCTGCAATTATCTTCCAATGTTTCCCAATCATCTGATTTTGACCTGTTGTGCCTGAACTCCCTTCTAACCATTTATAACCCTCCTTGACTGTGTATCTGCCCTCTTTCACTCTTTGCCATATGAGTTTATCTTCTAGGTTAGAAACTGGATTTGGTTTACTAGCAGTATTGTAAATCTGGGATGCCCCTTGCACTCCAAATATCCTCTCTAGTTGATCCTCTCTCCACTGGTTCCTGTCTGTGTCAAACAATTGACTCACAGTGAGCTGCCTGTCCGCAAGAGTAACATTATGTTGTATTTCCCAATCATTAAACCAAGGCTGAGATACTGCTAGCGCCTTATGGCCATTATGTATATCCCATTTCACTTCATCTTTGAGTTTTTGCTTGTTTTTCACTACTTCCTTCCACAACTGACTCCCACCTCGTGTGTTGGTAGCACCCCAGAATCCAATTCTTGGAAAGTACTTGGCTCTACAAACATCAACCCACAATTTATTCTCTTGCCCCATCAGAGCCCATATGTTCTTCATGAAAAGAGCATCACCAAATTTATGCAAATCTTTCACTCCCAGCCCTCCATCCTCCACCTTAGAGCATATTTTCTTCCAAGATATGAAAGATAAGTACCTGACTTTGTCAGTTTTGCCCCAAAAGAATTTTGCCATCAAGCTCATCATTTGATCAATCACTCCCTTTGGCAGTTTGACTGTGGTCATATAGTAGACTGGTAAAGAGGTCAAGACCGATTTAAGAAGGACTAATCGGCCTGCATGAGAAAGCATGGAGCATTTCCATCCAGCTAGCTTAGACCACATCCTATCAAGTAACATCTGCCCTGTCCTTTTTGCACTTTGTCTTCCAGATAAACACATGCCAAGATACTTCTCTCCTGGTTCAGCTTGGGTTGCTTGTAGCGAGTGTTGCACTTGTGCCTGCTTCTCATTAGCGGTTGCTTTTGTAAACCACAGTTTGGATTTATTGGGATTGACCACTAAGCCAGAGACTTCACCAAACTCATGTAGGATGCATCTGAGTTCACTTACTTCTGTTTCTTTGGCCTGGCCGAGCAGCACTAAATCATCAGCATAAATCATATGTGTCAAGGTTTGTGCTGATGGAGCTAGTTTGACCCCTTCTAGTATGTTCTGATGCAATGCTTTTTTTAATTTTCTTGTCAACATTTCCATCACCATAATAAAAGCGTAAGGAGACATAGGGCATCCCTGCCTGAGGCCCCTTTCTGGTGTGATGTATCCATCTCCCGATCCATTGATATGGATTGAGACTTGTGCCCTCTGATAGGCGGATATCAGCATCCTTGTGATTTTATTAGGCATGTTTACCCACTCACAAGTTTTCTCCAGGAAGTTCCAACTTAGTTTATCAAAGGCTTTTGTGATATCAGCCTTCAACATAAATGCAGCTTGCTTGTATCTTTTGTCGTTGAAAGAGTTGAGTATTTCTTTGATAATGAGCACATTGTCTGATATGCAACGATTTTGTAAGAAAGCTGTCTGTTCTTGAGAAATAATCCTTTTCATGTGAGGCCTCAATCGATTGGTTAGAATTTTCATAACCAGCCTATATAGCACATTGCCTATACTTATAGGTCTGAATTTTGAGGGAGTATCAGGCTCTTCACCTTTGGGGATTAAAACAACTTTACACTTCAACCAGCCATCCGGGATATGTCCTGTATGAAAAATTTCTCTGATTTGTTGCACTACATCCGGCCCAATGATGTGCCAATAGTTCTGTAGGAACCTGGGTGTGACCCCATCTGGGCCCGGACTTTTATCGGGACCCATTTGGAACATGGCTCTCTTAACTTCTTGGAAATCAGGTAACACGAGCAAATTATGGTGAGCCTCATTTGGAATACAACAACCCATATCTCCTTCTAGTCCTTGGAAGAAATTTGCAATCTTTTCCTCTGACTCAATGTGTGTTGCAGGTTGGTCAGCTCGATTAGCAGTTTTATGGCCATACAAGTCAGAAAAATATTGAACAAACTGTAACCTTATTTTCTTCTCATCTCCAGTGTAATTTCCATCCTCATCACGTATTGCCTTAATAGAATTCCTTCTCCTTCTATTGGTTGCAACCGTGTGGAAGAAATTAGTGTTACGATCTCCAAGGTTCATCCATTGAACCCGTGAGCGCTGGTTCCAATACAGATCGAGCTGATCTTGCACCTTATTAAACTCCCCTAATAATTGTTCTTCTTTTGCATGATCACGCACACTCGGGTGTTGCATTTGAACTGTATAGATCTGCTTCTGGATTTCATCTAACTTTTTCTTTGGTGTTATTTTGTTGAGCGCCCATCCTTTGATAGAGTTAAGAAGACCATTCCATTTAACATGCCATTCTGCATTTACATTTAGCTGCCATTCATCCTGCCAAGCCTGCTTAAAATCTGCCTCTTGAAACCACCAGTGTTCCATCCTAAAGTCTTTTTTAGAATGATACCACGGTTTCATACGCAAAAGAATGGGACAGTGGTCGCTATGGATCATCAGAAGGTGGTTGACATATGCATTTGGGTACATTTGAACCCATTGAGGAGTTGCAAGTACTCGGTCCAATCTCTGAAAAATTGCTTGAGAGACATGCCTTTTATTGGTCCAAGTAAATGCAGGTCCTTTGTAACCAAGATCAACCAAACCGCCTTCAAAAATAAACTGTCTGAATTTTCTTCCATGAGGAGTTAACCTCTGTCTGCCCCCATACTTTTCTGATGCACATAATATTTCATTGAAATCACCTATCACACAAACTGTTGAATGTATCTCGATGAGTTGTGTGATAGTTTGCCACAGCCAGGGATTTGTCATGTGATCCGGATCTCCATACACTCCCACCATCACCCATGGCGGTTTGTCTTTAGGAGCTATACGAGCACAAATGTAGCTTAAAGATGTATTGAGTATTTGCACATCAACAGATCTATCCCATGCTAAGCAAAGACCACCCGATTGCCCTCTGCATGGAACTACATGATAATTGAAAGCTGGTAACTCTCTCATTAACCGACCCATTCTCCTAGCTGAGGATTTTGTTTCAGACAAGAAGGCAATCTCTGATCTTGTGGCTCGAAGGGTATCAATAAGAAATTGTTTTTTCCGCGGCCCTCCGAAACCGCGGCAATTCCATGAGATTGTATTCATATTTGACTTGGAGACGAGTTTGGGTTCGTCTCCCTGGCCCGCTTGAAGTTTAAATGCATGTTACCATTGTCAATACCCTCCTCAGCTTGGTTAACCATTACCAAACTTTGTTCACTGGTGTGCTCCATCACTCTTTTTGATTTGTTCCTCACTCGATTTTCATTCTTATCCCGCCCCACAGTTGTTACATTTGTTCTTCTAACAGCTTGTTCACTAGTTTCCTCTTCTCCTTCAGGTATTTGAGTATTCACTGTTTGGGTGTCATGAACCTGATTTTTGTTGTTAATCCAGGGACCAAACATTGCATCTGGTATTTCAATATTTTGTGGGTATTTTCCTTCATGTTGCAGCCTTAACAATCTATGTCTATCCGGGCATCTTCCATTTTCATGCCCAACCCGAGCACAAAATAGACAGAGTAAAGTGACACCTTCATAAACCACTTTCATTTCAACATCATCTCCTTCAGGTTTCTGGAAAGATAGTTTATCCTTCAGTGGTTCATCTAATTTGACACTCAATTTCTGTCTGTACACCTTTTCCCCTCCAATAAATTTAATTTGCATACCTGATCTAGGAACACCAACATCCCTCATCATGTCCTGAATCCCTTCAGAAGTTAGCAAGTATGAAGGTATATTATATATACTAACCCAGCACTCCATGAATTTGATGGTAGGATTTGATTCATCTTCAGGACCCATCGCTCGCCTTGTTACCAGCATATCACCTCTGAAATTACATAACCCTTTAACCAAGATTCTACACATGTCTTCATCATTTACACATTGGATGATGAAATGATTTCCTTTGAGTGCTTCAAATTGTGTGCATGGGTGAAGAGCCCACCATTTACTGATCTGATCAGCAAACATTGCCTCATGTATGACTTTTGTGGATATGACTCTTACCAATACACACTTGTTCCAATCCCTGGTTTTAACTGCATTGCTTCGCAGTCGGATTTTGTGTGCAGGTCTCTCGCCACCCGAGCTCAGCGCCGCAAACTGTGCTATGAACTCCTCATCTGAGAGTTCCTTGTTCTCCATGCTTAAACAACTCACTTCAGTTTTAAATTGTTGATCAGAAAAGGATTTTGGATACGGCCCCAGTATGGATTTGAGGTTTTGTGGAGAGCTTTGGTGGGGAATTAATTGTTTGTCAGGATGCTGATTTTTTATTGGGGTGCAGTCTGATTTTTGGTTCATCTTTTTATGGCTTTCATTAAAGGAGGAATGGTTTAATTGGGGCTGTTGCGACTGGAATTTTGGGTCATGAACTATGTAACCAAAGGTGTATTGGGTGGTACTATTAAGCTCAGGGTTGACCCGCTTATTTATCTGGAGAGGTTGGGTATAAGTGGTCTTAATATTTCCTCTTTCTGCCTCCTTTTTTAGCGTGATCTCTGTATGCAACTGAAACTTACCATTCTGAGCTTTCTGGTGTTTTTCAGTTTCTCGCCAATCACCATGCAGCCTATTAAATTTGGATACCTTTATCCCAATTTTTGGCAAATTTTTTTCTTTATTTTCTCTCCATTTGATATTATAAGCTTTGCGCATTCTCCAAGGTAGTCTATGAAATTTCCTGTATAGATTCTGCTCATGTGAACCAATGGTTCTCTCCTTTTTCCCTTTCGGTTTACCATGCAGTGGGATCCCCAGCAAGTATGAAGGTTTTGGTGCATAGTGAAAATGGAAGTGAAAATGGATCGTGATGTTCTTTTTCATGGTCTTGCACACACGTTGACAGGTAAGATATTACAAACGGGTCAAAAATGTGATTTAAGAAAAAGACGCTTGAGGTGTAATAAAGGTTTTGGTGTTTGTAGTATAGGAGAAAAGAAGAAGTGTGGTACAGAAGTAAGGATAAGGAATTTTTGGAAAAAAAAAAAAAAAAAAAAAAACTCAGGGACAGTAGGTGTGGGAAGAGGTGTTCAGAGAACAGGTAAGAAGAATTTAAGGCAATACAACTTTAACTGGTTTAGTAGGCCAAAGCAGTAATAAATTTGGGTAAGCATTTTATCGAACAGTTACCGGGCAAGGATGGAGCTGCTCTTCAATGTCCATTCCATAAAAGCTCGTTGCATTGAAGACACACCAAGAGCAATTACTTCTCACTCAATACTGGTAACGTGACATTTACTGCTGGGTGCTGGGAGGAGGAGAGATCAGGTAGATATTGGGTTCGTTAATTCCTTCATCAGTCCACCTTCTAAGCAGCTTCATTCTTGCCTCATATCAGCAAAGAGTCGGATTTGGAGTTTTGGTGGTTGTCAGCTAGCCCAATGGCCTTTTTTAGCTTTGCCTTTGTGAACTTCCTTTTGTATTTAAGAAAACGGTTAATGCACTTTAAATTTCTCAGTCACAAGTCACAACTATCAAACCCGTCAGTAAACAGTGGTCAAGCAATCTTTTCCAGCAATAAGTACAAAATAAATAGTTTGTCTCTCCTCCTGGTTCGATTTCTTTGCAAGTTGCAACCCTAGCTTCTCTCTGATCTTACATTTGGGCGAGTAATTTGAGGGACAGAAGCAGCTAGCACTACATTCAATTCACCACTTCTCCCTCCAATCTTGTTCGGATAATAGCAAAGGTATGATTTCTCATTTGAGTTTTTCTGTTTTCAGTTCGATTTGTACTATTAACACTGAACAGTAGAGTTCTCCATTTTCTTTCCTTGGGAAGAAGTGTCTGTTTTTGAAGCAATTAACTTGACTTTCTCGATCATTGTAAATTCTGGTTTCTTTGAATTTCAAATAGTGCACCTCCCATTTATTGTGATAGAATCTGCAAATTTCTTTAGATTGGAATTGGTCAATAAAAGTGCCACAGAAGCTGCCAATTTTACTTCAATGACCAAGATGGAGAAATCCCAGGGAAGTTCAAGAAGTCAATTTATATAAGAACTTTTGCCTTTGGTAAGTTTGATTGCTTTATGAAGAACTTCTACTTATTAGTTCCAACTGCAACAGCCCTTAACTGTTCATCTGTTCCCAACTTCCCATTATTCTAATGATTTTAGCACAACAGAATTTGAGAACAAAATAACTAAATAAGCTGAGAAACAGTTAAATAAGAATAGCTATATGAGCTAATAGAAAAACATTTAGTTCTGTATAATCCAAATTTGAAATTTGTGAGTGCCTTTCTGCATAATTTCATATATATTTCATTGTCAAGGTGCCCTGTGTAATCAAATTGTGGGGGCATTGAATGTTAATAGGTTTGACTTCCTTGAAGTCAGCACCTTCTGCTTGTGTACATTAGTATCTAGAGTTACAATTCAGCATCCTTTGAAGCGATTAATACCACATAAATTGCCTCTCTCATCCTGTTTCGGTTTTCTTGCAAACCTAGTTTCTCTTTGATTTTACATCTGGGCAAGTTCAAAAGAGAGTAGAAGCTAGCACTACGTTCAATTAATCTCTTCTCTAATCTTGTTCAGATAAGAGCAAAGGTATGTTTTCTCATTTGAACTTTTCTGTTTTCCAGTTCAATTTATACTATTGTCTCTCAACAATATAGTTCATCTTTTGTTCCCCTGTGAAGTGTCCATTTTCAAAGCAGTAAACTTCATTTTCTTGATACTCATTAATATTGCTTATCTTTAAAATTAAGATATATATATATATACCTATTGGACCCCCTGTGTACTGTGATAAAATCTGCAATGCCTTATATTGGAAAGATCAATAAAGGCCATAAAAGCTGTGAATTTTACTTAAAAACCAACATTGGAAAAATTCACTGGGAAGAGCACAGAAAGTCAATTGTTGAAAGATTAGCCTTTCAAAGTTGATAGCTTAATCAAGAAATATACTTTTTAATCTCAACTTCAACAGCCATCACCCTTTTGTTTGCTCCCATCAAACTATCATGGGGATTTTAGTACAACAGAATTATTAAATAAAATAAATAAATGAGCTGAGAGACAATTTAAAAAAATTATATAAGCAAAACAAAAAAAGTATATAGTTCTATGTAAATAATTGAAGTTTGTGAGTGCCTTTCTGAATAATTCCAGCTATGTTTCATTATCAAGGTGGTCAGTGTAGTCAAATTGTGTGGACATGAATTCACTGGTAGGACCGTGGGAGGTCTGACTGTGTTGAAGTCAGCACCTTCTGCTTGTCCACATATTCAGTGCATTAAAGCCAAAGAATAAAAATAAAATGTGATTTGTTTTGTAAGTGCCTTTGTGCATAATTTTATGGCAACTACCATTTCTGGCGAGATCTAATGCACCCAACATTGATAGGTATAACCGTATAAGTGCTCCGAGTAGTTTGCATAAATTGAGAGTGAGAAATGAAAGGGTCCTTCCCAAAGCTGAGTGTGTTGAAGTCAACACCAAATCGCCCATTAAAGAGAAAGCCCAAGCCCAATACAAATTCTGGTTTCTTCATGAGGATTCTCGCCGACATGGAAAAAAAAAAGTAGAAATGTCTAGAATTAACTATAATAGTACATGTAATGTAGAATGGAATGTATAGTCTAGACTTTTCTTTTTAACCGACATTAGTCAGTATAAATAGGTGAAGACTATCTTAGATTTGGAGTACCAATGAGATAGTGTACCAACCACCAAGTAAAGAGTGTATAATTGTACTCCTTCAAGTCAATAATAAAAGAGAGTTATAAGAAAACAATCCTTTCAGTTAATCCCTGTGTTGCACCGGTACTCCTAATATGGAGGAGTACCGGTACCGGGTACGAACCGGGTACGGGTACGACCCCGGTACAACCCCGGTACGAACCGAAAGTGCCACGTGGCGTACCGTGACGTACCGTCGCGTACCGGATTAGTTTACAGCGCTCCAACATTATTCCTTTTTTATATACTATCCTTGTATTAGATCATTTTTCTCTGTGGGACTAAGTTGCATTTCAAAATCGAAAAACCACAATCCTGTACTGGGCCTTGGAGCGAATATCACATGCATTAATTGCAATAAACGGGTTGAATCTCACAATATTGCATTAATTGTTAATCACCAAAGCAATAACAAAAATAAATATGAACTTGGACCACATTATAAAAACATATTTCATATACAAAAATTGTCAAATTCTCATAAGTCATCATAAATAAAAATAAATAAATATTATATATATATATATATATATATATCGCCGTACCCGTACCAGAGATTTTTTAAAATTTTCGAACCGCCGTACCCGAATCGTACCGGGTACGGTACTCGAACCCGTACCTGTGCAACATAGGTTAATCCCATAGCTCCAGTTAGATATGGGATAATACTCAACAGAGAGGTGATCCTCTTCAAGTTTAGAGGGATAAGTTGTGTCGTCTGAGTGGATATATCACTGAGTGTCAATTTTATAGCATAGAGTGTTGCTGCAATGGAAGAAAGTTTGTTGTTTTAGTGTCTCTGATGTGCCTACAATCTACTACAGATCTTTTTTACCAAGTGACTTATCACCGCAGTATCATAGCTAGAAGAATGGCAGCACTACCAATCATCAATTTCTGTCTCTATTTCTTTCCAAGTGAAATTATTGGAAATGTTCTTTCTTTTTTTCCAATATAAGTCAACTGCTGTGACTCTTGTGAGTAATGTTGAGCTCAGTTTAATACAATAAAGTGAACTTAATTCTTCATTATTATTAAGAAAGAAATATTGTTGGCGGTATTGCCAGAGCATAAGACCTATCCTTAAAGTTTTTACATCTTTTTTTCCATGGTGTTCATCATAAGACGGTATTGAATGGTTCTGACATTAGATTGTCTCTGACTCAACATGACCTCTTGAAAACACAGCTAATTCTAATATCACCTTACGTTTAATCACTTTTTTTTTTTCATGCAAGTGTCCCTTTCCAAAATAGAATTCTGACTAATCACCTCTTCCTTTCAAACAGGTTTTTGTGACCAAGCTGGTGCTTTAATTTGACATGGCTTCTTATTTCAACTTTTGTGAGCTTTCAGACACTATGAATGCTCTGTTGCCTGATGATCCCCTTGTTGAACATAACAACTCATGCTCTAGAACATCAGAGGAATCACAACTTTCTGTTGTAAGCAGCCATAAGGTGCCACATGCCTTTTCTGATAAGAGTACTGATTGCAATACTGCAAAAGAATCCATGATAAGAAATGATATATTCAGACAAGAAATTGATGATCTCTCTTCCAATGCACCAGTTAGTTATATAAGGCAGTTGCTATTGGAAAAGGATGCAGATGAGAAAATAAGCACTCATGAAGAAGAGTTAGCCCTTCTTGCCACTGAGAAAGCCTTTCTTGACATTTTGAGACAGGAATATTCCTCGCCCAATGAACCTTTGCTTTATGGCTCTCCAAACCAAAAGAAATCTGCTGTGAGTACTGAATATGAAAAATCAAATTATGGTGGTAAACATGGATCCGTAGAAAAAGGGTTCGGCCATGATGCTCCCTCTTGTAATCCTTCTTTAACCAGTGAAGGTCTAACATCAGCATTATCCCTGGAGAGCTTCGCAGCCCAGCAAATTCAGAAAGGAATAGAAGAAGCAATGAAGTTCATCCCAAATATTGGCGAGTTCTTTGTCAATAGGGAATCGAGTGACATTGGTTCTCTTCACCAGAAAAAAACAGAGACATGCTCCATTAAGAAGGATGAGAGAGGTCACATTTTCAAAACCAAAAAGAACATCTACAGTAATAGTTTGGATCGACTAGAAGTAAGAGCACAAAAGCAAATTCTTGCTAATTCGGACGAGATAATAAGAAATGAAAAGTTTGATGAGGTTGTTCTAATTGGGGACCAGAAGTATACTCCAGAGGATACCATGTTGCGTTTAACCATGCAAAAAAGAATAACGGACAAGTCACATAGAAATGAGGCTAGACCTAGCTTGCCGACATGTGAGGAGAATCAAATGGGAGATTCGGTGGATCTCATATCTCTTCTTATCCAATGCTCTCAAGCAGTCTCATCTGATGATCATTCCTTAGCGACTGAGTTAATAAGTAAAATAAAAAAACATACTTCCCCATATGGAGACAGCTCCCAGCGCTTGGCATATTACTTTGTTGGTGGACTTGAGGCTCGTTTGGCTGGCACTGCAAATGAGATCTACCGTAGAAGACAGTTTGAAAAATCAACTGTCAATGACATTTTGAAGGCTGTCCGTATGTATCTTGTGGCTTCCCCTTGCAAAAGATCATTAATCCACTTTGCCAACCAAACTATACTTAACAACATTACAAAAGATACCCGGAAGGTTCATATAATTAATTATGGCATCATACATGGATTCCAGTGGCCGCCCTTTTTTGAGCTCTTCTCCAACTGGAAAAGCACGCGACCCATAATCCGAATCACTGCTATAGAAGTTCCCGAGCCTGGTTTTCGTCCAAAAAAACGAATTGAACTGGTAGGGCGGAGGTTGGCTTATTATGCCAAGAGCTTTAATGTTCCTTTTGAGTATGAGGGTATAGCATCAAAATGGGAAGATGTCAAAGTCGAAGATTTAAACATAGCCAATGATGAAGTTGTTATAGTAAATTGTGTTGCTAACTCTGAATTATTATCTGATGAAGCTACTGCTACAGATAGTCCAAGAGATATTTTCCTAAAAACTATTAGGAAAATAAAACCACGTATATTTGTTCATGGGATTATTAATGGCTCATATAATTCCACCTTTTTCCCGACGCGCTTTAGATCTGCATTGTTGCACTTTTCTTCCTTGTTTGACATGCTTGATTCCAATTTGCCTCGAGATAATCCAGAGAGGTTATCTATTGAGAGTAATATTCTCATGCCAATGGCTCTGAATGCAATTGCATGTGAAGGTCCGTGTAGGATAGAAAGGCCAGAGACTTATAAACAGTGGCATGCTAGAAAACTTCAAGCTGGATTGGTGCCGTTGCCAGTAGATCCAATGATTAAGAAGAACATGATGGATTTTGTGAGAGAGAACTACCACAAGGACTTTGTTATAGATGATGATATTGGATGGCTATTGGTAGGCTGGAAGGGAAGAATTTTGTATGGTTTTACTGCATGGAAGTCCAAGGAAGTGTAGCATGCAACAACTTTCATTCTAGTCACTCCAGATAAAAAAAAATTGTAATTTTAGTTTAATTAGAATGGTTTGCTATGATTGGCCAGATTTTATATGCCACATTGTATACTTCTGTTTATTTTTAGAGACATGATCATGTATCTTACAAGCTATTACAATATGCTAGACCAACTAGCTCATTCTTTGCGAATGTGTACAATTGATTGTATGTAAATGGTAGTGTACTGTAAAACAAGTTCCAAATGTTGCTCAAACAACTTCCAACGGGATGTCCTTGATTGCAACGAAAATAGAGCGCTACAAAAATAAAAGTATCCAAGTTTTTGATTGATTTTGATATTGTCAAGAAGCTCAACCCTATTGCGGGGTTGAAACTTGCTTCCGTTTGAACATAGGAAAAAAAATTTAACTCTGCAGCATCGATCAAACGGTAACTGCCTTGATGAATGTCAAGACATTGAGTAACGAAACACTTCAATATTTAATAGAAGTCAATATTCCAAGAGATTTTCTTTTTTGTCAATTAAATACGTGACGAGTAATTCTCTCTTTGCTATACAGTTCAGGCGCATCCTTTTACTAATAAATATTTAATAATGATATATCTTCATGAAATCAATAATACTGGGGAACTCCCAAAGTATGATAATATTTTAGTTTTAGAATATCTATGTTTTCAAATTCTTCCGTAGCATTAAGACGAGTCAGACCAGCATAACAGAACAAGGATATGGAAGGAACCATTACCAAATGACATCCGTTTGTTTAATTAGAATTTAACTAACAGTTTTAGAGAGTAAGTAGCATATACTTCAAAGTAATAATTTTAACAAAACAATCTAGATTTCAGATATGCTCCAGTCCTAAGTAGTTTGTTTGCTTTATTAAAAATAGTTGTTTGTAACTCTTTGTTAACTTATCTGTTAAAAAAAAAAAAGAAGACGAAGCAGCTTCATGGACAGCTAAAATAGACTTTTGGATGTACAATATTTAAGGGTGCGTTTGGATTGTTGGAAGAAAGAAGAAGAAGAAGAAAAAAAATTATAAACAATACAAACTCTTCACAAAGTTACACAATTTCCAATACTTTTTCCCATTTCTTCCCTTCTTCCCTTCTTCCCACACCTATCCAAACGGAGCCTAAATGAAGAAACTGCGGCAACATTTTACTTAATTAAAATGATTACGTGCAACTGTGCAAACAGTCGTACAGTGATAGTCCAAAAATTCTTGGCCCTTGGCCCGTCCTTTGGAAGACCGTCCTAAAATTCAGACCGGACCGGTCCTTCGAAGGGTTTTTCGATGGACAAGGGTCTAGAAGGGCTGGATTTTGGAAGGGCTGGGTCTAATTTTTTTAAAGACGGATGTTGAAGGGCCGAATCCGACCTAATTGTTCAATAGTAGTTGCTATTTGATCATGATGGAACGACAGAGATTAAAAAACTATTGAAAAAATTAAATATTGGTATTATTTTAGAAGGACTAGAAGGACCAAGGACCTATAAGGACTGGGTTTTTCGAAGGGTCGGTCTCGTGTTTTTCAAAAAACAAACCCGTCTAACCCGGTCCGATCCGGCCCTTCTACCAAACCCGTCAAGTCCGGTCCTTTGAAATCCGGCACGGTCCTTTTGACTTTCACTACAGTCGTACTATTGTTGATTAATTGTTAGCCGACGAGCCGTTTAATGTTCAAAACAGGAAAAAATAAAGTTGATCATTTTGGTTCCGATGGCTCCGTTTGGATGGCTTCTTCCCGGAATAAGGA
Organism: Rhynchospora pubera; assembly: GCA_028095005.1. Classification (NCBI taxonomy): domain Eukaryota; kingdom Viridiplantae; phylum Streptophyta; class Magnoliopsida; order Poales; family Cyperaceae; genus Rhynchospora; species Rhynchospora pubera. The sequence continues at coordinate 188,898,164 of CM051461.1, forward strand.
ATAAGGAATAACCACTTTTTACCAATAAATTTATTTCTAACCATCCAAACTCTTCACAAAAGTTACACACTTCCCAATAAATTTACCCCTTCCCAATAAATTTCTTTCCTTCTTCCTTCTTCCTATCTTATTCTCAACGCATCCAAACGGAGCCATGAATTGGGGGATGCTGGTACTCTAAAGATATCTTTGGTGTGGCCTTTGGGAAACACAACAGTGGCTTTTTATTTATTATTTTTTTGTTCTCCCTGCATCCAAACTGATCTAGATTCTCTGATAAATGAAAAACCCATGCCTGATTTTATTTCAGATTCCATTTTAAGATAGTGAGTTTCTGAGGTCCTAATAGCATGGAATGACAACGAAATCTAGACCAAAATAAGATAAGAAATATGTGTTGTCCTTTAGTGAAAAAAGCCTCGTCAAGAATTGACCAAGGCACATGCGCCGATAATTTTTTAAAAAAGCTAACAAATAAATTCCCAGGGGAAAAATTAGAAGATATTTTCCTTTCCTTCCAAATGATATTTTCTTCTACACAAAATGATTGAAAGGGAGAAAAAAAAATAAACTAGAGACGGGAGATATTTTCAGGTCGCAGATTCACAATTCGTAAAAAGCAAGAGAGAACTATCTCCAATTTAAGCGGATATAGCATGTACAGTGTCTAATTTTGTGAAAAATATCAGTACGTGCAGAAAAGTTAAGTATGTCCCTTTTATGTTCTTTGTAATAATTCAGTATTTTTCTAGAGAATTGTTGTTTCATAAATTTTTTATTAAATAAAAGAAGTTTCGGAGAATGTGTGACGTTTGCAATCTCCGGTAAAATAAACTGCATATGAAATGTTTGGAAGCTAGACTCATCATTACATTGAAGCATAAAATATTTTGATAGTCTAAGACTAAATTATGTTTGAGTAAATCTGTTGTGAACCATGATGCATAGAGGGTTTTGTACACCACGATCATCTTAGTCGGTGGCTTCACATATTGTCAATCTAATTTAACCAACCCAATATACATATTAAAATCTCATAAAAAACAAAATTTTACAATTTTTGAAATTTTTTTACTATTTTTTCAAAATTTTTAAAATTTGTCATTTTTTACTTTGTATTTGTAGCAAAAAATGACAAATTTTTAAAATTTTGAAAAAAATAATAAAAAATTTCAAAAAATTATAAAATTTTTTGCTATGAGATTTCAATATATAGATTGGATTGGTGTAACATAGTAGAACTACCAGACCAAGTTTAATTGTGTCAATTAGGCAAATTTAAAAAATTTAATACTAAGATAAATAAAATTGTAAAATTATTAATCTTTAAATGATTACTTAATTTGTTACAGACTAACAGTAAAACTCACTCGAAATCAAAATCTTTCAATTTGTGTAATATCTAAAAATGACTTAAATGACTCTAGCAAAATCAAAGCTCAAATTACCAGGTTAATTGAGCTCAAATCAGAATTTAATCTAATAAGAAAATTAATGAAATTATTTTTTTAGTTGCAGCATTCTTGACTGCATGAATCATCTCACAGAAAATTCTAGAGACCAATTTTTAATGAAAATCCCAAATTTTGTTGGCATCATCTCCCTCCTTCCTCCTCTCCTTTTTCTCTCTTCTATCACGATCCGTTCGATATCTCTCTCTTCTCTCTTCTTCTCCGATGGAAAACCATGCTCGAAAAATTGAGGAGGGATGGACTGTGGCTAGCCAATCCCGCTGCCACAGTCGAGCATCGCCTCTTCTGAGCTGTCCCTTTTGATCTTATCCGCGAGAGAGAAGGGATAAAGGGTTGAAACTTTGATCATCTGTGAGGTTCGAGCTTGGGGATCACTGCCGTTGATTTCCTCTCTCTTTTCTCCTCTTTGTACTTCCTATAAATACCACACAGTCCACACTTGAGGTTCATGTCGATTGGTTGGTGATTAGGGTTTTCCACATAAAAAGAAAAGAGATAAATAGAGAAAGAGAGGGAGGGAGCAACAACTGAAGATCCAAGGTATACCTCTCTCTCTCTTGCGTTGCGATTGGATTTGATTAAGTTGACCTCTCTGATTTTTCTGTTGAGAATTTGGGTTGAAATTCAATTTGGAGTTTCTGGTTTGGATGTTGTAATAACGTTAAATAGGCTAATTAAAAATCGAATGAGACAGATTACAAAATGATGAAATTTGATGATATACCCTAGAAATTGAGAAGTTGTGTTCTATTGAGCAAAATTGAGGGATTTTGGGCCTTTTCTCACTGTTGGGCACAGAGGAGAGTTGAGTGACGCGTGTTGTACCTCTGGTACCATACTAGTACGCTACGGATGTGAGATAGGGTTTGTTTCATAAAAAAAAGTGTAGGAAGGACCTATTTGTAATTTTCTAGGGGCATGTTTATAAATTTAAAGGGTTTATCTGTAAAAGTATTAAACTCAGGGGCCCTTGGATAAAATGCGAGGGTTAACAGAGTGGCATGTACGAGTTTGAATCTAACACTTTGTTTTTTTTTTTGAAACATTGCCCATAGGCTTTCATTAACCGAAATTAAAGTGCCTTACAATACTCAGTCTAAAGCTGGTACATAGTAAAAATTACTTAGCCCTTCTTGACATCCATGGAATTCCGTACTAACCTTAAAAACATAAAATTAAAAATCTAAGAAGACAAAAAGTAGAAAAATAAAAACAAACTCTACTCCCTAAGCAAAGCTAAAAGAAGGGCTACAACTCAAAAACTAAGAAACGCTATTTGGAAAGAAATTCCTATCTAGAGCGGTACTGATACCCCATGCTGCCAAAGTACCTTGATTCACCAAATTTATTACTCTTGCATTCCTGTTTCCTCTTGCGTAATTGGCAAGCACATGTGCTGGTTGAATTGCTTCTCTACAAGCATAGTTGATTCTGAATCTGTTCCCTAAACGATTAGCCAACTGAACCGACTGATGGACTGCTGGTACCGCCTTCCAAGATGGCAAATTATCTGTTTCTTCTTCAAGGATAGCATTGACCAGTCTTTGGCAATCAGTATGGATGCACACCTTTTGAGTATGCAGCAATTCAATCTCAATGCACAAAGCTTTAATTGCTTCCAGAAAAGCTATTGCCTCAGCATGAAAAGGGTTTTGTGCTTGGTGATAATTGTATGCAAGGCAATGTGCTGTCCCTTCTTTGTAGAGCACAAACGCTGTACCGGCTTTACCAGTAACATCCCAGGATCCATCTACTAGCATCTGCCATTCATTTTCTGTTACCTCATATCTTTTTTGTTCCGCTTCCTGATATGACAGTGTGGGTTGCACAGTGTTATGGTCATTCTCAGAAATCCAGGCCATCACATTTTTTCTTATCTGAATCGGGTTGAAATTCTTATGTTGCATCACTACTTCGTTCCTCCCCTTCCACAATTCCCACATGGTATATGAGAAAATTGCCATTCCTTGTTGATCTAGCTCCTCTGTAATATGTGTGAAAGCATGTATAATATTTAATGGCAGTTCATGTACTCTCAGCATCAAGGGACTTCCAAACCAAACTGCTCGAGAACCCGGACAAAAGAAAAAACAATGACACTCAAACTCATTTTCTGAGTTGTATCTTTGACACATTGGGGAAATTGCCCTGATTCTCTTGTTGAGATTTTGCGCTATTGGCAAAGTCCCTGAAAGCAAACGCCAGAGAAAAAGTTTGACTTTGGGTACTATATTTTTTATCCTGTCAATCTTTATCCAGTGGCTTTCATTCACTCCAACATTTTCCGTGTAACTCTCCCTCTCCATCCTCCATGCATATCCATGCTTCACTGAGTACCTCCCTTCTTTTGTTTTCTTCCAAATCAGAGTATCATTCAGGTCAGAATTTTGGTCTGGTATTTGAATTGTGTTTTGAATTTGCACTGCACACTGTAAGCCAAATAATCTCACCAACTGATCCTCCTTCCACTGGTTTGTCTGTGTATCAACCAACCCCCCTACAGTAAGCATTCTGTCAGTACTTGGAGCACCACTTTGAACTTGCCACCCCTGGTACCATGGCTGTGACACTGCCTTGGCCTTCTTGCCATTTGAGATATGCCAGCACACATCATCTTTAAGCTCAGCCCTGAACTTGACAACCTCCCTCCATAATTGGCTTGCCCCTCTTGTGTTTGTAGCACCCCAAAAGCCAACTCGAGGGAAGTATTTTGCTCTACATATATCAACCCAAATCTTATCATGCTGTCCCATGAGAGCCCATACATTTTTCAGAAACAGTGCCTCCCCAAACTTATGCAGATTTTTCACTCCCAAACCTCCATCTTCAATTTTTGTACACACTTTTTCCATGAAATGAATGACAAGTATCTCGCTTTTTCTGTCTTTCCCCAGAAAAATTTTGCCATTAAACTCATCATTTGATCGATCAGGCCTTTGGGTATCCTCTCAGTATTCATATAATAAACCGGAAGGGAGGTGAGCACAAATTTAATCAACATCAACCGACCAGCATGAGAGAGCATAGAACATTTCCATCCCGCTAGTTTTGACCACATTCTTTCGAGTAACATTTGGCCTGTTTTTCTTGCACTGTTTCTACCCGATAGGCACACCCCTAAGTATTTCTCCCCTTCTTCAGCATTGATTGCTCTGAGGCTTTGTTTTATGCGCTGACAAACTTCAAGAGGTGTAGCCTTAGAGAACCATAATTTTGATTTAATTGGATTAACCACCAGACCTGAAGCTCCACCAAAATCTTCCAAAATGTTTTTTATAGCTGTTATTTCTCCTTCATGAGTCGCCCCCATGATCAGTAGGTCGTCAGCATAGATGCTGTGAGTAAGAGGTTGTGCTGTTGGTGCCAATTTCAAACCCCTTAGATGTCCAGCTTGTAAGGCCTTTTTAAAAATTCTAGACATCATTTCCATTGCCAGAATGAACATATATGGAGACATAGGGCAACCTTGCCTTAGTCCCCTTGACGGAGTTATAAATCCATCACCTGTGCCATTAATAAGGATTGTTACTTTTGCCCTCTGGTATGCTGAAATCATCATCCTTGTTATTTTCCTTGGCATATTCACATGGTTGCATGCATGCTCCAAGAAATTCCAATTTAATTTGTCAAAAGCCTTAGTGATGTCGGCTTTCAACATGAAGGCATGATGCTTAAATTTCTTTGTGTTGAAGGAGTTGAGTACCTCTTTTATTAACAACACATTGTCTGAGATGCATCGATTATGGAGGAAGGCTGTTTGCTCTTGTGCGATGAGCTTTTTCATATGTGGCCTAAGCCTATCGGTGAGAATTTTCATGATCAGGCGGTATAACACATTCCCTATCCTGATTGGCCTGAACTGAGAAGGTGTTTCTGGCTCATCTCCTTTAGGGATCAATATTATATTGCATTTCAGCCAGTCATCCGGAATCCATCCTGTGTGAAAGATTTGCTTAATCTGCTGCACTAAGTCAGGCCCAATTATATTCCAGTACTTCTGTATGAACCTAGCAGTGACTCCATCTGGGCTGGGGCTCTTGTCTGGCCCCATCTGAAACACGGCACGTTTCACTTCTTGAAAGTCCGGTAGTGCCTCTAAGGTGGTATGAGCTGAAGCTGGTATGGACTTTCCTTCAGTTTCTCTCAGGTCTTGAAAGAATGCCATGATGTTATCAGATTGGCCGGTTGTTTCATTAGTGTTTCCTTCATTGCTGGTTTCTTCTTGGCAATACAATTCAGAGAAGTATCTGATGAAAGCAGACCTGATTATTTTCTCATCACCAGTTAGGTTTCCATCAGCATCCCTCAACACCTTAATTGAATTTCTTCTTCTTCTATTTGTTGCCATAGTGTGGAAGAAGTTTGTGTTCTTGTCTCCCAAATTTATCCATTGTACCCTCGAGCGCTGATTCCAATACACATCGAGTTTGTCTTGCACCTTGGTGTATTCTTTCAATAGAGCTTCCTCTTTTGAATGGTCCCTCACACTTGGGTGTTGCAATTGTACAGAATATATTTGTTTTTGTATTTCATCCAACTTCTTTTTTGGTGTTTGCTTTGTATTTGCCCACTGCTTAATGGAGGTTGTGAAATTTTGCCATCTTTCTCCCCATGCTACATTAGTTTGTTCTTGCCACTTGCCTTGCCATGCCTCCTGAAAACTATCCTCTTGAAACCACCAGTGCTCCATCCGAAATTCTCTTCTTACTTGTACCCATGGTTTCATTCTTAAAAGTATAGGACAATGATCACTATGGATCATCGGAAGGTGGTTGACGTATGCATTTGGGTAAGTTTGTAGCCATTGAGGAGTCGCCAACACTCGGTCTAGCCTTTGATAGATCGCATCGGAAACATGTCTCTTATTCGTCCAGGTAAATGCCGGGCCCTTATAACCTAGATCTATCAATCCACCTTCAAAAATGAAGTTTCTAAAGTTTCTGCCATGAGCTGATAATCTCTGTCTCCCTCCAAACTTCTCTGCTGAGCTCATTATCTCATTGAAATCTCCTACTACACACACAATAGAGTGTAATTCAATGATCTGTGTGATTGTCTGCCACAATAGGGGATTAGTGATGTGATCTGGGTCTCCATACACACCTACCATAACCCACGGCGGTTTATCTTTTGGCTGTATTCGAGCACAGATATAGCTTAAGGAAGCATTTAGAACCTCCACCTTAAGAGATCTATCCCATGCCAAACATAAGCCTCCAGATTGACCATTGCAAGGGACCACATAATAATCAAATTCTGGATCCCCTCAGATGTTAGCAGGTGAGATGGAACGCCATGTAAGTGGACCCAACATTCCATGTGCTTCATTGTTGGATTTGTTTCATCGATAGATCCATGTGCCTGCCTAACCACCATCATGTCTCCCTTAAAATTGCATATCCCTTTATCAAGTATCCGATACATCTCTTCCTCATTCACACATTGAATAAGAAAGAAATTAGATCCCAATGCCTCGAATTTAGTTGCCGGATGGACGCCCCACCACCTACTGATGTTGTCAGAGAAGGAATCTTCTTGTATCACCTTTGTTGAAAAAATTTTCACTAGTATGCATTTCGACCACTCTCTCTGTTTGAGAGCACTCGGTGTCAGCTTAACCTTTTGAGCTGGTCTTTCTCCGCCAGAACTGAGCGCGACAAACTGTGCTAGAAATTCATCATCAGTGATATCCTTCCTCTCCATTAGAAAGATTTCTGGTGCTTGTTGAGAATTAGTGAGTTGTATGGTGCTTGGATACGGACCAAGGATGGAGACGTTGGGACTTAAAGGAATTTCTGAATTGAGCATTAATGGGCTGTTGGGGTTTGGAATTGAAGGGTTATTAAAAGGGCTAAGGACACAGTTGCAATCGGCCCTCTTTTGGGAAACATTTGATGAGAGTGTATTTTTATTGCCAGTGCATGGTTTGATCAAATCCAGTAGGTTAGTGTGGTCTTTTGTGTAGTGGGTATGTTTGTCTAGGTAGGTCTGTTGGTTTTCACAAGTGTCATAACTTGACAAGAGGGGCAGGTGTGATTTAGCATGTTTGGAGAGAGGCAGAATTAATGAGAAGTCCCCACATTTGACTGTTAAAACAGAAGGGATTACCATTTGCATGCTTCCGACTGTCACAATGAGAGGAAAGCCAGAAGGTAACATTCCTAAAATACTTGGTCCATTCACAGATACCGAGGTATGCAGAGGCATCTTTGGTGTGTATTGATAGGGAGGAGGAGAGTATGGACCTGGAGCATCAATGGAATCTGTGGACCACACAGTGTTGGACAGGTTACTGGTGAGGTTAGCCATAACAGGAACCAGGCTAACATAGAAGGTAAAGGGAGTGAGGGAAAAACCAGTATCAGCAATCGCAACAGAAAAAACTTCAACACTAAGTAGAAAAGGTGTTACCACATAGGTATAGTGGTGCACAAGTAGAAAGGAAGAAGCTGTAAAAGCTAGGAGAAAACAGTAGGTGGCACGAATTAATGGAGACTTAACCGTGTGATAAGGCAGAGAGAGAAAGCAATTAATGAGCTTGTAAAATTAATGGAGGCTGAGACAGTAACCTAGGTTGGGTAGCTCTCATCCGCACAATCGCATTCGTAGAGACATTCTGAATCTAACACTTAGGCTAGGTATACCCCAGTCGTAGTAGAAGACTGCCCAGTATGAGGAAATAAAGAAATGTGAGTTGCGAGTCAGATCTGCCCCTTGACTAGCGGATCCTGTCGGTTGTGTTATGGATCCATTACGGTTGGCTCAGGTCAACTGGCCAGGTTGACCTAGCTCGACCAACTGTGGGGTTGGGCTGATTTTATTGGGCTTGGAATTTCTGGGCTGGAACAAGAGGAAAAGAAAAGAAAAATGGGCTTGGGCTCATTGCTGTTTATTTAGTCTGAAATTTATTTTATGAACTGAAATTTATTTTTATAAAAAAAACCTTAATCAAAGAATTAAGTTAATTAAATTGTGGGCTTAATAATTAGACAAATGAAGTAAAGGAGATGCCATTAAAAGTAATTGGGTATTCTTTTAGTTAAGTTGGATTCAATTTCAAGAGATGATGAGAATAGTCCGGGTGAAATAAAAAAACAAATACTTTGAAGTATAATCACCGACTTTCTGATTCCAAACAAACAAACAAATAAATTTTTTTATTTCTATTTTTTATTTCCAAATTTCCTATTTAAACGTTTTTGAATTGGTATTTAAATCAATTAACATTTTTGTGACATCCCTTCATTTTAGGACCTGAGTGCAATACTTCAAATTCTAAGGTCCTATTTGAAAAATGTCCATGCTTATCCACTTTGAAAATATCTCTTTGATCTTATCCACATTTTTAGTAGTTAAGTAATCAATATTTATATAAATAATTTTTAATAATTAATATCTTTATAAATAGGCTCAATTATCTTTATAAATAGTATTAATATTTTCAGAAAGAGTAGCTAAGTAATTCCTTTTTACTTACTTAGCTATTAAGTAATCTAGAATATTTACCATTTTAGCCGGACTTTCACTATAAATAGACCCTAACCTCATTTCATTTCATTTCGTATATCAAATCTGTTTCTTTCTCTCCCTAGCAAGTTTTGAATACCGCCTTGGCTTTGAATAGTCAGCTATTTGGAATTCGAGTTATACGTTGCAGTTCTAGTCATCATGATTTGCTTGAGCACTGGATCGCTTAGTCAGGTAACCAGACTTCTCTATATTTAGTTCCATATTGCTTGAATTGATTATCGCTTGGTTTTGATTGTATGTGAATGCCCGTATGTAGTATGTTTTGCGGAAAGTTGGGTTTAGAATCCTGGATCTCTGAATTTGTCCATGCATGCACCCTGATCCCCCTGCCAAGGGAAGGATTTGGTTCTGATCCTCGATACAGGGGAGGAACTTTATGTGCTGATTTGGTTCTGATCCCCGAGACTGGGGAGGAACTTTATGATTGGTTCTGATCCCTGTGACTGGGGAGGAACTTTTTGTCCTGATTATGATTTGATATGACCGATCTAGACCCGATTATCGCCGTGAAATGTATGATTTGTTATGAGGATTAATCCAATCATGTTTAATTTGTTTTATTAACTAATATAGAGAAGCTGCGTCGTTAAATAACCGGTTACTGAGCTTTGTAGCTGACATCCGTTTTGTTCATTTTCTGCTTGCGACGTAGGTTGACGGACCGTCGGATGAATGCAATGTTAGAAAGTGTGCTAATTTTAATTTTGTGCTAATTACCATTTAATTAAGCAATTAAAACAACACATAATTGATCTAGTATTTAAGTTCAACAAGACACAAGAGAACAAGGTGGAAAATATACCTCTCTTGGTGTAGCAACCAAGAGGCTCGAATCCTCGGCCTAGAAATTGGTGGCGTGCTTCTCCTTCTTCTCCAAATCGTCTCGAGTCCACCTAGAGATTAACCAAGCTCTCTAATTGATTTTGTGCTAGCAAATTCAATGAGAACTAAGCTAATCCTAAGATGACACCCTCTTCTAATTCACCAAATAGAACTTTAATGAAGGTGTATGGCTCAACACATGAGCAAGAGAGGAGGAGGAGGGAGGTGGCGCATGGCCAAGAGGGGAGATGAAGGGAGGTGTGGCAGCTAGGGAGAGAGGAGAGAGAAAAAGGATCCCTAGGGGTCCTTTTATAGCCAACCAACCCTAGGTGCAACTTGCTAGAAATTACACAATTGTCATCCCCACCTACCACTCTATGTGGCCGGCCCCATTATGGGCTTTATGGGCCTTTTGCTCCTTCTTAAATGGGCTCTAATTCTTATAATTAAATCCTTTTCCAATTGCTTTTTGTTTGGACTACAAATTTGCTATATACAAATTAGCCCAATAATTTAATATAACTATTTATATTAAATTTAGTTGAACCAAAATAATTATTAACTATTTAATAATTATTCTAGGATTAGTCTATGCTATTATTTATTTCTATATGACCCGTTTGACTTAATTAATTAGTATGTTCTATAACGGTACATAATTAATTAATCAATTCGTCATATTATCTGCAATTTTCACTGTTGCGAATAAATAAATAAATAAATAAATCACTGTCTTGGTCAAATCGTTATTTAATTCCAATAATAATAAGCGGTATCTAGCAACACGTTGTGATTCCCAATTCGCACAAATAGTGTACTGGTACAATATTTCAATCCTGCATGAGAGAATAATTATGTTTCTCTATTTTGATTCTTATGTCACACGATATCATCGTATAATCCAAGATAGGAACGTGTCATTCTTGCAGATTATACGTTTCTTGATCTGGAGATAATTGTATCAGTTGCTAGCAAACAATCTATCTCCATCAAGGGGCCCAAACAGATATCGTCACTCACTAAGTGAATTAATGAGGGACATACGGTTTTCTTGATAATTAGCTTTTCCCCGCACAATTCAAGAATACTTAAATCAAGTCCGTATAGCAGCCTTTATCAGGAATCAGCGGTAGACATGATTTATAGCATCTATCCTCATGTGGAAAAGATAATCATATCAAACTTAGAACCAAAATCATAACGAAATAAATAATGACACGTAACACAATCCATATATTTATTTCGTGGGGTCTAGTCCTGTACTATGTTCTATAACATACACATATGCAATTAAGTTGGTTACTCTTAACCTATGATTTATAGAACTTAATCATCACTTAACTTGCATACTAATCTTATTGATAATTAATGTCCTTTGTTAATTATCAAGATTATGGACTTTTAGATTTATTGTTGTCATTTACTACTAAATGAATAACAGTGATCTATAATTCAGATCCTCAACCTGAATGAACTGTCAACGAATAAATCAAAGAAAAAATGATCTGAAGTCATCAATAACATAAACTATAGAAGTAGCCTAATAAGATTGGCTTCTAGGACATATCTCTAACATGCAGAAGATATCGCCCCACCGTCGCACCCCGTGTGTCAGTGTGTCGGCGCGGGGTGTGACAATTTCAAACAATAAAATAATTTTAGATAAACTAAATAAATATTTAATTAATAAAATAAACACTTAAATAATAAATAAGAACTAAATAAAATAAAATAAATTAAACTAGAAATAAAAGGAAATATTATAATATTAATTAAACCTAAAACATACCGAAAACACATACCATTACTATAATAATAATTAAATGTGAGTCAGTCTAAGTAGTATAAGTCCGACCCTTTAGATTTTTTCTATTTAAGTTAAGGTCAAAAGGAAACCGTTTAGTTAAATCTTAACGATTTTTGACCAACTTACAGGGAATCCGATGGAGACGAATTTTGACCTAATAACAGGTGCGGATACGTAAACTTTTATAGAAATCTGTTCCGGTAATTTTAAATTATTCATGGCATGTTGACTAGTTCTGTTGAATGCACTTTCATTATCATGTTAAGCATACATGAACAAATATTACAACTCATGTTAAAGTTGATCTCATTGATTCAAGTTATCATGAGTAATCAGGTAAGTTTGTCTATCCTTTTGATTATAAATGAGCTGAACTGTCTCAGTTCAAATTAATATTACCTTGAAAGCTTGAATTCACGTCACGAAAGGATAATCATGGAATTTTGACTTGGTATGAGAATCAGTATCACTCTCCGGAGTTGGCCGGCCCCTGGCTTCGGCTAGTTCAATAGCGCTATGTGGATTTGGAATTCCCTCACGTGCTTAGGATTAGAGATTCGTCTCTCACGTGCCTATGGGTTTGGGAAAGGTCTCCTCACGTGACCTAACCGGTTAGGTGACTTGAGTGAAATCACGATGATACCACGATAATATGTCACGAGAATTTATTGGTCTTTTATTTGATCTGACTTGTCATGTTGTTACATGTTTATTTCTGCAACATGGTTTTGGATATGTCATTTCATGTTCAGATGTACAGTATGCAGTTAACTAAAGATTTGTATTTGCATTGCCTCTATTACACTGTTTTGTAGTTTGATACTTTACTCATTATTTATTATTTAATATTCATGTTGATTAAACGAGTATTATTTCTGGATTAAGATTTCGATCATAAATCCACTTCTAGAACTAAAACCCGCACTGAGAATTTTATTCTCATTATGTGTTTATTTTGCATGTTCCTTGGCGGATGGGGGTTCCAGAGGACGCACCTCAGCGGGGGACCACCTTTGGTGGTATTTGAGAGTTCATATGCGCTCATCGAGACCTTTTGTTTTCCCACCTACATACTACCCTTCCTTATAATGTTTCTTTATCTATAGTTTGTTCTATTTTCTTTTATGTTATGTTATAGTTGAGTTAGGGTCATATTTTGGCTACACTAGATCTAGTCCTTATTTTGGTGTTTATATACGAACTAAACTAAATGTTGGTATATAAATTCTAGTCTTGTGTGTTAGATAGTTTATCTTATACTGTATAGTTATATGTTATGTATGTATGTGTGTATGCCGTAGTTTGAAGTTGCGTTTTAATTTGGTTTGTTTTTAATTTTTCTACTTTTTTTTATTTTTAACTTTTAGTTGATAATATTCTCTTATATTATCTGTTTAGTAATAAGAGTTAAGTTTTATTAACCCTTACGAGAGTACATTCTCATTTACTTTCGCCACTTTCGTGGCGAGAGCTGTCAAACCTAGCTGCGAGATGTGACAATTAGTTAATTTAGATTTGTTAATTTACAAAATTACTGATAAAAAACAATCATAGTGAACGAATATCTATATGCATCACGATAAATAGAAATTCTCATTATGTTTTAATTTTTTTTATATATTTTATTAATATCTAGTCTGGAGCTTTGTCCTTTTCTTTGAAAAAAGAGGAAACTTGTCTTCTTTCAATGTTCTTGTTTTCTCGGATAATGTGCATGCTTTCAATGACGGAGCCAAATAAATAAATAGTAAAATAATTAATATTGCATATATTGATAGAATATCACATCGGAAAATTATTTTTTGATTGTAAAGTTCAAGAAATTATGTTCACATTTCTAGAGGAATCAAATGTGTAGTTTCTAACGAAATTTTCCGACCGAAGAAATATATACCAAATTTACTAATGAGACAAAAAAAATTATGGAGAATATTGCATCCTATTCTTTCTTTTAAATCCGCAATGATTCTGTTTAATATCATTACCAGACAGGACATTTTATAAATGTTCAAAAGGACAAAGGTACAACTTCAGATTGTAGATTTTAATTATGCAGGCTTTCCATAGGGCTGTACAACGGGCGGGTATGTAATTTTTAATCGATATTTTAATTCAACTCAATTATACCGGGTTAATAAATTTATTGAGTCGACCCACCCGTAACCCAATCCAATCCATATAAATTTTTATCTATGGGTTTATACGGGTTTTCGGATTAAACGGGTTATGAATTATATAGTAGATAAATAAAATTGACAATATCAATTAAATAAAAATAAGTAAACAGATAATATTAATTTTTGACAAAAATATAAGGATATCATATTATTAATTCATAAATAAGCTAACAACGTTCTTAAGCGAAATACAAAATTCCTAATAAAAGTCTAAAAAATATAACAGATAATTCATAACGATAAATAAAATTCGAAGTAACGTTCAACTCTTAAAATATCTAAGTTAACCTTCTTGGTTTTTAACTTTTTTCCTTGCAATATTAAAAATATTTGAAGTTCTGTCAGATGCGTGTATTGGACATTCGACAATTGGTGGGATTCATAGTCAGTGTGCATGAAAATTAATATTTGAGAACGTTACAATGGCGAGGCAAGATAAAATGCAATTTTCATATAGATTTGTTAGTTTAGAACCATGCAGATAAGACACTGGAATATATTTTCTAAATGGACTAACAAAATATTAATGAATCCATATTCGTACCTCTGGTTGCGTTTTAAGTATTCTGTCTTAGAACTCTGAAAATGCTATTTTTAAGTTTGAACCTTACTTTGGGATTGAAAAAAACAGTAAATGTGATTCATATATAGATGAGATCAATGAAATTAAAACGGGTCGGGTTACAAACCGGATTATCAAAATAAAAATATAACCCGACCCAATAAAACCGAGTTGATAAAATTAAAATCCGACCCAACCCGGATAATACTTGAACCCGTTATAATACGGGTCGGGTTGGACGGGCTAAACGGGTCGGACGGGTTTTTGTTTTTCTTGTACAGCCCTAGCTTTTCACATAGGGAAGCTATTCGTTCAGGCTCCGTTTGGATGGTGTGGGAATAAAAGAAATAAGTGAAGAAATATTGGAAAGTGTGTAACTTTATGAAGAGTTTGGATTGTTTATAATAAATTTGGAAGTAGGAAGAAGCTATTTTTTTTATTCTTGCGTTTATCCAAACGGAGCCTCAGAAAATAAAAGAAGGATAGTAGATTTAAGTTGAAATTTTCAAAAATAAAATCGGCCTATATATTTGTACGTGCTCACATATTTATGAATAGAGTGGACCGCTCTCTTTATTAGCTATTTTGCTGTGTGGATAACTATTTCTTAAACTGCGACATATATATGAAATCCTTATCTTAAGTCTTAACTCCACAACAAAAAAAAAAAGAAAAGAAAAGTCAAATTCAGATATAAACCCCTGTAATTTTCTCTATCCAAATATAGAAGCTTGTAATCTTTAAAATCGAATATAAACCCCTCAAATTCGATTTTATTTGGACATAAACTCTTTCCATCATTTTTAATCATATCTAAATAGAAAATTAATGTTAAGATTAAAACACCCATATCCATATCCTACACACATCCCGGGCAATGAAGATTCATTTCCTTCAGGCCATCCTGTTTGGCAATACAAGGCATTTAACCATAAAAAAATATATTAAAGCCGAATGAGAAGTTAATGTTAATTTACAGTTTTAAAGTAGCAAAACTTGTTTTATTTTTTTGTTGGTGCTTGTGCAGCAAATATGTTGCGTATCATTTTGGGTGATTTACTATGCAAATGTTACTTGCTATACGAGTGACTACAAACTATTTTGCAGAAATCACCTGACATCTCCACTGGTTCTTTTCTGCAAATGGCACTTCGTTTTCCCTCTCTCTCTTTTGAGGTATAACCCTTAATATATTCAAAAAATGCTAGCATGTAAAATGCACTTGTGTTTTTTATTTTTCTGTCGTGGTGCTTGCATTTTGTTCCTCTTTGGGTACTGGGCCCAGAAGGCATGAGACTGCTATAGTGCTATACTTATTAGTGTTTTTCAAAATGACACGATACGATCGTGTTGGCACGACACGATGTGCGTGTTGGCACGACACGAGACGAAACCCATAGTGTCGACACTAGAAAATTTGACACGATTCAACATGCCACGATTCGACACGCAATACGACACGAACACGAATTAACACGACACCTCAACACAAATTTAATTATTAATGTTAATTATTTAAGCAAAATTAATAATTTAATTTCAATTTATAGTACCACGTCATATTATTTACCATCATATAAATCATAATTTTGTTCAATTTAATTATTATTTTTTTATAAAAATCTTAATAAAAAATTTAAGCTTAATTAAATAATAAATTAAAACCTTAGTAATTTTTTCTTACTTTTTATTTTTTAATAATTTTTTAATTTAAAAATAATAAAATAACATGACACGACTAACACGGCGTATCAATACGACACGACACGATCGTGTCAGTCGTGTCGTGTCAGAATGCGTGTCGTATTGCCTCTTCTCACCACTAAGTACGACACGACACGACACGACACAATTAAAAAAGTAGTTCGTGTCAGCACGACACGACACTCTAACACGATCGTGTTTGACATGACACGACACGCACAATTGGAGAACACTAACTATACTGATTTGGTGATATAGTTAATTAGAGATTTGAAAAAATAATTTGGCGATATAAATATCTAATGCACCATTGCACCCAGTTTGTAGTGGTCTTTATCCGCTTCAACTGCTTCCGTATATAAGAAAAGGTTAAATAGAGATTACGTCCCAATAATAGAAAGCTTTATTTTTTATTTCTTTTCTTCCTTTTATTTTCCTTTTAATCTTGGCTTTGACAGTTGTTCAAAGACTCAAGAAAAAAAAAATTGATAGAAAGGAATCTTTAATACCGTATTGACGACTTAAATTATATGAACGTATTTATTATATTGTTATTTTTTAAATATTAAATAAATTAAACATTTAACATTGACAATAGCGAAGAAGATGGTTAGCGCGCGATCTGGGTCTGCTGGTAAAAAAATATATATATCATCAATAATGATCCTTGTACTGATTTTGAATTAAAATAAATAAAAATGTGGGCTCAGAAAAATCGCAAATTGTTCTCCCAGACCCTGTCATCCTCTGGTCAAAAATAGTGAAGTGGGCCACGAATGTCCATACTTTTTGCTTGGTTCAGATCCTCTCTAGACTCTAGTCATCAAAGAGCATAAATTTATCAGAAAGAGATGTGAACCGTGTGTTATTCCCACCATTTGTAGTTAGGGAGTATAGAAATAGAACGAAGACTAGAACTCTTCCCATCAGTGAAGTGTTATTTGAATCCAGATCAGAGGGAGAGAGAGCAGAACAAGGTATGGCTTTTTATACAATCTCTTATTCTTCGAGTTACTTTCCTGGTATAGTTGTCAGTCACAAACAATACTATTTTCACGGCTGAGCACTATTATATGTGTGTGTCGATAATTTTGTCTGGAAATTAGTTCTTCCAACTTATTAATTAATTTGACAGAGCATGTGCAGCATTATATATTTTTTTTAAAGAAAAGGTCAATTGAAATGGACATCTATTTTCATTTTGTTCACAGAAACAAAAGTTTAAATATTACGTTGAAGGTTTTAGGCGGTCCTTGACCTATATGCACATCTATCCTATAACCATGCATAGAATTTAGATGTATGATGAAGGTTTATTACCTAGGAATCAAATAAATTTGTACCTATAGCTAACCTCACTAATCGTTCAGAATATAGTTTTAGGGTCGAACCCAAGGGACGGATCTATGAATACCGGACTTATCTTTTCTTAAAATCTAGATGGAGATATTTTATGGGATTTTGAGTAATGTAAAATTAAATAGTGCTCAAATTGTAAACAGTTTTGGTTGATTTTTTTAGACTTGGAATAAAACAATTAAACTAAAATTAAAGCAAAGTACTAAAGGTAAGGTCTTTTGGGTTTTAATCAGATAATAAAGTGTCCTAGGAGTCGGGTTTCAATTATATTTGGTTGCCTAAACTCCAAAGTCGAACACTGTCGTGCTAAACTTGGTGTTTAAACTACGGTCGCCACTCTGCTCGGTCCGAACAAGGTCTCACTCGGTCCGAGCAGAAGACAAAAGTGAGTTTATTTGGTTTATTATACTAAGTTATGCTTCAAGTCAGGGTTTATTGGTCAAACCTAGTTGTTCTAAGCCTCAGCTTTCGCTTGTTGGTGCAGATACTGGTTCGATCACAATCTAACCTAATTAATTTAATCGATTCACAACTTTTGGTATAGAGTTCGACGAATTAAACTTGTTTAAAGGAGTTCTTAGGGATATTTAGAAGTCTTTTGAACCATTCTAAAAACTACACTTTTGGTGTTAGCTAACTTCCCCTTTCGGATCAACAATTTACCCCAAGTACTTAAATCAATTCAACTTGTTTATCCTAACTTAGACCTACTAGATGCAGCTGTTCAACTAGAGGGTAATTAGTGATTCAACAAGTGGTTTAATTTAAGCAATCAAAACAATTCTCAATAAACAAATCTCAAAGCATAATATAACATAACAAGTCAAACAAACATCATCCAAACATAAAGGTAATCCCCTAATCCTAAGACTACATAGATAATTAGCCTAACATAGTAGCAAAGCACATAATAAACAGTATATAAAGATAGAGATACAAGCCCATCAAATCGTAAGAGAAAATCATAAAGAAGTACAAAACAAATACTCCTTTATGATCAATCCAAGGACCCAATAGGCAAGGGGTGCTGCTGGGTGGTAAAATCGTCTCTCCACTACTGCCGTCGTCTTCTAGAATCAAATCCTAATGATCTCCAATGGATAAAGAGCACAAAAGAGCCTTTGGGAAGTGGGAATCTAGGGTAGCCGTCCTCCTTTATCCTAGGCGTGCCCTAGGTATATATAGATGTTCCCAGGTGTATACAGAGAAAGTTTGGACGCCAAGGCAAGAAAGAATACCAAAAAAATCCAATTTCCATGTTGAAAAACATTCCAAACTTGCTATGGCGGTCGTCTGCTCGGACCGAATGACACCTTGGTCGGACCGAGTGGAGTATAAGGAAAGTGGCATGGCAGCTGTGTGCCAATCGGACCTAGTGAAATGCTGTTCGGACCGAGCAGAGTGCTGAGAAATGCCTCCTATGCTAGGAATGAGTCGTCTAGCGTGCAGAAAACACCGGGAATCCATCGAAATACTCCGTAATCACCAGAAATCACTAAAACCTGTACATAGAGAAGAGAAGAAACGACGGCAGAGCCAAATCCTGGGAAAAACACGACAATTCATAAATATTTCGTTGGTTTGAGTCAATTTTAAGTGCCAAGTACGGTCCAAATGATAATAAATATTGACTATGTCAATGTACCGCAGCGGAAGTTGATTGATTGTCTAGACTCTTCTCAAAACTTTGCTGCAACCCTTGTCTTGCGCTCCAAGTCTTCCTCCGCACGCAACTGGTACACCACAACCTCAGGCAAGGGCTTGGCGTTACCCTTCACGAATCCAAGTGCCGGTCGACTCGTGCATGTGCTTCCTATTGCTCTCCAATCAATAGGATGACTCCTCCCTCTTTCTGATCTCACTCTGGACTCTCTAGGATGGTGGTTAACTCAAAAGTCACGAGTTCCAACCTTAGAGACGCTTCAGAAGAGAGGGGTATAAATAGCCAGCCTGGAAACAGACCTTTCAGATTCATAACTGTTGTCTGGAACGGTCCGGTCCAGAGTTAGACCGGTCCGTCCCAACTGGTTGGACCGGGCCGTTCCAGAGTTGGACCGGTGTGAGATACGGTTGTCTGATGGTGTCCCTGTCATGTAAACACCATGCAACCAGGCCTTAGAGCGTGGGGGAAATTCAGGGGTTGGTAAATACGGTACTATGTGTTGCTCCAAATTGCATCCTGTCTATTAGGGGGGTGGTGGTGATTGAGACCTTGACTGCTATTGATGTCAGATTGCTGGCAGCATATGAACAAGGCCGCCATCTGACTCATGAACTCGGAGCAGTGCCAACAGCCCCAGTGAATGAAGCCAATGAGTTTAGACGGCTATTGGCTGATTTTGGTAGCCAACACCCGCCACGGTTTGATGGCACAGGCGGGTATAAAGCGGTCGAAGAGTGGTTGGAGAGTATCAATAATAAGTTTCAGTTGGTTCGAGTACCGGATGGGAACAAGGTTGAGCTGGCCACACCGTACCTGGAGAACTCGGCCAGGTTTTGGTGGAAAACCGCAAGGAGGAGTTTTACTGGGGAGCAATTAAGGATACCATGGCAGTGGTTCGAACAAGTGTTTACTAGGAGGTATTTGAGTTCTGCCCAAAAAGAAAAGTTGAGGCAACAGTTTCTCACTCTTACTCAGGAAGGCATCACGGTTGGGCAGTACAACGACACTTTTGTGGAGTTGTCCCGCTATGCACCGGATGTGACCGGCGATGAGTATTTGTACCGCAGGCAATACTTAAATGGGCTTGACCCAGACATTGCACAAGCATTGGATACCACGGGGGAAGTTGAAGTGCAAGAATTGATGGATCGTGCTGAAAGAATGGAAGGGCATGGCAAAAGAAAATCTAATTGGGGGCAGGCCAGAAATGTTAAGCCTAAGTTTGTAAAACCGGTTCCGTTTAATAAGCCGGTTGCTAATGTGAAAGGATCTCAATCTTCTTCACCAGTGCAAGTCAAGATGGGCGTGGGTAATCAAACTCAAAAGGCTTGGTGCCGTACATGTAATAGTCCGCATCCTGAGTCTCAATGTCGGGTTGCAAGGAGTTTATGTTTTAATTGTGGGGAAAGCGGGCACTGGAAGAATGAATGCCCAAAATTACAACAAGGAATTATTAGAGGAGGACCTGCCTTTGGGATGGCGGGTAGAGGGCGTGGAAACCCTGCATGGCGGGGTGGCAGAACGGGCGGTCGTGTGGCTGTCCATGCGGTGGAAGTGATTGAAGAGGCACAAGATGAATTAGAGCAGGAAGCTGACCCAAGTTCCACTGCACCCACCGAACTTACGACAGGTAATGTTTTTATTTCAGGTCAGAGAGCTTTTGTGTTGTTTGATAGGGGGTGTAGTCATTCGGTTGCGGCGAGTGATTTCGTGGAGAGTTGCGGCTGGCCGATTAAGTCGCAAGAGAGGGCTCTTAATGTTCAGACTCCACTTGGTCATTTTAAAGATGTGCTACAATGTTGTAAAGGACTCAAAGTGTTGATAAATGGGCGGGAGTTGGGAATTGATATGCTGGTTCTGAATATAGCCGGGTATGATGCACTACTCGGTTTTGATTGGCTGACTCGGCATCATGCGGTGATAGACTGTGCAAAGCGACTGGTCCGATTTCAAGCGGGCAGCCCAGCTCCTTGTGTGTTTAAATGCAAAGCTATTGGAGACCCTATGATAATTATTTCAGCGGTGGAAGCGTGTAATCTGGTTCAGGCCGGATGTGACGCATACTTGGCTGCCGTTATTGGCGAAGCGGCTGAAGAAAAAGCCAATATTGACACTATTGCAGTGGTGAAAGAGTTTAAACATGTATTCCCTGATGATATAGCTGGAGTACCACCAGATAGAGAAGTGGAATTCGGCATTGATTTGTTGCCAGGAACCACTCCAATATCCAAGACCCCATATCGGATGGCCCCCGCTGAAATGAAAGAGTTGAAAGTGCAATTAGAAGAGTTATTGGCAAAGGGTTTTGTTAGACCCAGCAGTTCACCATGGGGAGCCCCAGTTTTATTTGTAAGGAAGAAAGATGGTACATTGCGACTGTGTATAGACTATCGTGAGCTAAACAAGGTGACAGTGAAGAACCGTTATCCCTTGCCACGCATTGATGATCTGTTTGATCAACTGCAAGGATCATTGGTGTATTCTAAGATTGATTTGAGAACGGGCTATCATCAGCTCAAGATACGCCCTAGTGATGTAGAAAAGACGGCCTTTCGTACGAGGTACGGGCACTATGAGTTCCTGGTTATGCCGTTTGGCTTGACAAATGCACCAGCTGCATTCATGGATCTTATGAATCGGGTGTTTAGAGAATTTCTCGATGCCTTTGTTGTGGTTTTTATTGATGATATTCTGATTTACTCCCGATCCTTTGAAGAGCATGCTAAACATCTCAGAATTGTATTAAGTAGGTTGAGAGAGTGCAAGTTGTATGGCAAATTTTCTAAGTGTGATTTTTGGCTAAGTAAGGTGGCATTTCTAGGCCATGTAATTTCTGGTGAAGGGTTGGCGGTGGACCCATCAAAGGTGCAGGCAGTGACTGAATGGAACCAACCAAAATCGGTGAGTGAGATAAGAAGTTTCTTGGGTTTGGCGGGATACTATAGACGATTTGTGGCTGGTTTCTCCCAAATTGCCAAGCCACTGACAGAGTTGTTGCATAAGGGAGTAAAGTTTGTATGGGAAGAAAGGCAGGAGAAAAGTTTTCAGGAGCTGAAAAATCGGCTTGTGACAGCGCCGGTCCTTGCTATGCCGATTTCAGGCCGAGACTATGATGTATATACCGATGCTTCTAAGTTAGGTTTGGGATGTGTACTGATGCAAGAAAAGCATGTAATAGCCTATGCATCAAGGCAGTTGAGACCGCATGAGCAGAATTATCCGACCCATGATTTGGAGTTAGCAGCTGTCATCTTTGCACTTAAAATTTGGCGGCATTACTTGTATGGAGTTAAGTGTAAAGTTTACACAGACCATCAGAGTTTGAAATATATTTTCACACAAAAAGAATTGAACTTGAGGCAAAGGCGTTGGCTAGAACTTATGAAAGATTATGATTTGGAGATATTATATCATGCCGGTAAGGCTAATTTAGTGGCTGATGCATTGAGTAGGAAGAGCCGAATGAATGCAGCGGCTTTATTAACAAAGGAACCAAAGTTGCTTGAGGAAATGAGGCGTATGGAACTGCAGGTCGGTGTTTCACATGAACTCGGGCAATTGATGTTGAGCCGAGTCCAAACAGTAAGTGTTACATCTCCCGTACTTATGACGGTGATATTAGCTGCCATGGAAATACAACCTGATTTACATGATAAGATTCAGGCAGCTCAGGTGGTCGATGATAATTGCAAGAAATTCAAAGAAAGAGCAGTAGATGAGAAGGAGACCCCGTTCCGTGTAGATGAAAGTGGTGTTTTGCGGTTCAGAAATCGCATTTGTGTGCCAAATGATGCGGAAATCAAGGCGTTGATCTTGTCTGAGGCGCATGAATCGGGGTATGCTTTACATCCTGGTGAGGTGAAAATGTATCAAGACTTGAGAAAATATTTTTGGTGGCCAGGCATGAAGAAGGAAGTGGCTCGATTTGTTGAAAAGTGTTTAATCTGTCAGCAAGTAAAGGCTGATAGAAAGAAAAGTGCGGGATTGTTGCAGACTTTGAGACGGCCAAAGAGTAAATTTGAGTCTATTACAATGGATTTTGTATCTGGTTTTCCAAAGACAAAAGGAAGGATTGAGGCGGTGTGGGTGATAGTGGATCGACTGACCAAGGTAGCCCGCTTTATACCGATTCGGGCTGATGTTGCGGCTAAGGAGTTGGCTGAAAATATTCCTCAGAAATTTTTGCAAGTATCATGGCTGTCCACAGGAGATAATTTCAGATAGAGATGGTCGGTTTATATCTCATTTTTGGAAGAGTTTTCAAGAGGCTATGGGTACAAAACTGAAGTTCAGTTCAGCACATCACCCGCAAACTGACGGACAGTCGGAGCGCACTATTCAAACATTGGAAGACATGTTGAGGGCGTGTGCATTGAGTTTTGGTGGCTCATGGCTTGATCACTTGTATTTGGCTGAGTTTGCATACAACAATAGCTTTCATTCCAGCATTGGCATGCCGCCGTATGAGGCGTTGTATGGGGAGCCATGCCGTACACCGTTATGGTGGCAACCCAGGGGCAATTTTGTCCCAACTGGACCTGAGCCAGTGGCTGAAAATTTAGAGAAAACCAAAGTGGTTCTAAGTAGGCTCAAGGCAGCACAAGATAGACAAAAAGGTATGCCGATGTACATAGGCGACCGGTTGAGTACAAGGACGGGGAAAGAGTGTGGCTGAAGGTTTCTCCCATGCGTGGAGTATACAGGTTCGGTGTGACTGGGAAGTTAAGTCCCAGATATGTTGGCCCTTTTCCAGTAGAAGAGAGAGTTGGGACGGTTGCTTATAAATTGAAATTGCCGGATGAGTTGAACCGAATACACCCAGTTTTTCATGTGTCCCAGTTGAGACGGTTTGTTGGTGATCCATCTCATGTATTGGATTATTCTCAGCTGCATCTTGGTGACAACTTGACTTATGAAGAAGCCCCCATGAGAATTCTGGACAGTAGAGAACAACGGTTGAGAACCAAAGTCATTAGGCTGGTACTTGTGCAGTGGGGGCGGCACTCAGAAAAAGAGGCAACTTGGGAGCTTGAGAACACGATTAGAGAGCGTTACCCAGAGTTGTTCGTGAGTTCAGGTACGATTCGTTCAGAGGACTGAACGGATTCTTAAGGGGGGAGGAATGTGAGATACGGCTGTCTGACGGTGTCCCTATCATGTAAACACCATGCAACCAGGCCTTAGAGCGTGGGGGAAATTCAGGGGTTGGTAAATACGGTACTATGTGTTGCTCCAAATTGCATCCTGTCTATTAGGGGGGTGGTGGTGATTGAGACCTTGACTGACTAGAGACCCATGAAAATATACCCCCGTCCCTGTCCAGACACTAGTGCAGTCATGTAAAGCGTGGTTGGAAACGATATAAGTCCCGCTATGATAAGGTTGCCTTACAATCAGACTATGTGTGTATGATGCATCATGTATGCCAAACTGAAATAAATTATTGCGTGGTATAATGACATGGTATGATGACCCAAATTGTGACCAAAATGATGACCAAATTATGCTGTAACGCATGACGGTTACAGCCGGTCTGAGTGTGTGGTGGTTAACGTAGCTGCCCAGTCATGAAATCTGTACTTAGGCATGTATGGTTGCATGTACTGGAGCTGTCCCATGCATGTAACACTGGAACTGTCCAGTGGTGGCCTTTAGAGCTGACCAAAAGGCAGTCCAACTTGATTGACCAGCCCCAACAGATTAGTGACACCTAGCTGCTTAGTCATTGGGCAGGGGGAGATTGGTTTGCTGACACCTAGTCCCCACTCCTTTACCTCTTTCTCTGGCCCAATTGTGTGGACAATTATGCCCTTCTTGTTGCCAAATTCGTATCTGTTCTGTTCCCTACCAAAACAGGCCATTAGAGCTTAGTTTTGAGGCATTAGACAGAGGAAGGTAGTGCCTGGGACATAGCTGGATAGTTGGGAAGGTAAAGAATAAGGTTGCATGCATGATTTTGGCCCTGGTTTACCCAAAACAGACCTTAGGGATGATGATTGTGGTGCATTACATAGTATTGTTGGTGCACCCTAACTGACCATGTGCTAATGAGCACCATAGGTCTGGCATTGGTTGGTAGACAAACCATGAAGCGGCGTGGCGAACACCCGCAAACCAGTCACGCAATAGTGTTTGGCTTGGCGCCTTTACCACGTAGTTGCATGAGTTATAGGCTGTTCTTGTGCATGACTGTGACATAGGTTTTGTTCAATTGAACCAGACCCTGAGCAAAGTGAATCGGTGGACTTGAGCGGTGAAGCGGGCGCTTCGCAGCAGTGAACGGCGGGTTAAGGCTTGAGGTGCGGATTTCATCTGGACCCTGTCTCTTGTTGCTGTGCTAATCTTAAAGTATATTATACATGTTGCTTGTTGCCTTTGCATGACTTAGCATGTAGCTGCATGTATGAATTGCTATATTATATATATATATATGCTACATGACTGTGCATAGGATGGATTGTTATCTCATGACATGCATATTGAATGGTTTATAATATTGTGGCTGAATTGTGATATATGGTATGGCTGTGCTAATTGTGTGATGAATGGCATTTACATCTTTGGAAAGCGGCGTCATGAACCGTTGTTCCAAGGGCCGTGAGATAAGCGCTTATGTTCCGGGACTCATGTCTATGAGGGGGTAAATGTTCTCAGCAATTGAGTACTATTTGATTGTATTGATGGAAAGACAATGATATGGCTGATTGGTAACCAGCCTAGTATTGTGCATGGATAGGTGTCCAACAAGTGCCGACTTTTGTATAAATTGAATGGCAGATTTCTTATGTTCCTTGCTAGTCGGCCTTGCATTGCATAGCATGAATTGTTAACTGTTTCATGATTAAGCTTTGTGTACAATGCAAACTATGTTCTTATATATAAAACAGTGTGTATTTAGTTCCGCAACATGAGACTTTGGGTTCATGCGTGGCTGGAACTAAATACCACACTGAGAAATGGTTTCCTTTCTCACCGTACCATGTTTTCATGGGTTCCAGGTTTTGGCAGCGTGGGCCGAAGAGTTGGAGAAGTAAGCCATGTACATTATGTCAGGCTATGTTTTGTGTGTACTGGTGTGCTGTTACTTGTTTCATCGTATAATTATATGCTTGTGTGTGTGTAAACTTCAGTTGCTAAGCTTATTAACTGTTGCTTGATGGGTTTGGGTTGGGAGGATACTTGATAAACTGTGTGAATGTTGCCTATATGGCTGGATGCCGATTATTACAGGGGAAACTCTGTTGAAATTTTGTTTTGCACATATTACAAGCATAACCTCAACTTGGTTTTGTGGACTGTTGCTTGCTAATTGCCTAACGCTTAGTATGATGAAACATAGCACAGTGACTTGTGGCCAAATAGTAAGCCTTGCAGTGCGTGCGAAGCACGTGTCTGCGGCAGGAATCTGTCACACCGCTGCTGTGGGGTGTGACAACCGGGCCGTTCCAGAGTTGAACCGGGCCGTCCCAACCACAGCAAGGCAATCTGTTTGCCCAGCAAACCAGTCCGTTCCAGTAGTTGGACCGGGCCGTCCCAGAATTGGACCGGGCCGTTCCAACCATAACAACATGGCTCCACACACTTTTTCTAACATCTCCCTCTTGGAGACATTGTTGCCAAACACAGAGTCAGACCTCATACGACAAATGGACCGTGCGACCAGCGCATACACCTGTCAAGCGGGAGCTAAAGCGCCTCACCATAACAAAGTTAAGGCCAGCGAGAAAGCATCTACCCTTTTATAAAAACAGTTAGATAATTGTGTATACTAGTACCTTAGATACATTCAAATTTGCACTAGATTGGACATTATCGACCGCTCAATGATACATGTCCTTTCCTTTTCAGTCTTAGTTTGCTGTATGTTCCCAACCTCAGTCCAAATGACGAGTTTGGTGGATCCTGAACACCAACAGATCTCTCATTTGTGCAAATCGAATCTGATCTTTCCATTGTCTCATGAAAATCAGAACAAAATCAGTCGCTTTCCCAGCAATGCCCCGACAGGCGGAATATGCATCACCATAGGGTACACACCAAAGTAGCGGGCACTGATCCTGCCCCTCATGACATAGTCAAAAGTCAAAGGTTACGTAATTGTGGAACTCACACAATAGGGAGTCATACGGTCTTGGTCCTGGAACCACTCAACCCATCTTCCAAGAGTCGCCTAGCACATGTGGTATGAGCACATGCTACAACGAATCATCTGCACCAACAGACGTGTGTTCACATTCGCTGTACGAGTCTAGATTCAGTTTGCAAACCAAGTGTCTATGGTCTAGACCACTCCTTATTGCAACTAATCCTGAGATTCTCCACTTAAACACTCCCAGAGTTTTAAGGAGATTCTCACCTCGGCTTTAATTTGAACTATATGATTGTTGGGGATACAATCATATCGGATCGCCTAAAAGAAGACAAGCCTCATTTCAGTCCCAGACTGAAGCGACATTGAGTTTCGACCACCCCAGGTGGCTCCTTAGTCCCTGACTAAGCGCACATAACTCAATCTAGTCTCATCTCTACATGCCCTGACATTAGAGGCGATTTCTCGTGTGAGCGAGACGATCTCAAGTTCAAATACACACTACCATCCATGCTAACATTTAATTGAACAATAACATGCAATTCAATAACAAGAATCAATGCAAATGTCTTAATATATATCAATAAAACATAATTGTTCAAACACATACATACAAACAAAAGTCTGAAAAATTGGACCGGACCGTCCCAGATTCTGGACGGGCAGTCCCAGCCTAAAACAGGCCACGCCCCAGCTGTTTTTCAGTGTTCAGACGGTCCGGCTGACTTCCGGACGGGCCGCCCCAATCTGGGACGGGCCGTTCCAATCCTAGGAACCGCTTGCAGATCTCAAACCCATGATTCTAACCATCTTAAGGAACTGCATCCTAGCTATGGCCGTTGTAAATGGGTCTGCCACCATCTCGTCGGTGGAGATGTGCTCTAACACAATCTTTTTGTGTTCTTGTCTGTCTCTAACAAAGTGATATCTCATGTCAATATGTTTGCATTTTCCATGATACTTGGGGTCTTTAGAGAATGCTATAGCAGCAGTGCTATGACAATAAATAGTCACAGGTCCAATGGGCACCTTGACCATCCCCAGTTCATTTAGAAAACACCTCAACCATATTGCCTCTTGGGCAGCCGCAGAACATGCAATGTACTCGGCCTCCATGGTGGATAAAGCAACACATGTTTGCTTTTTACTAGCTCAAGAGATTACACTCTTACCAAGCATAAAAATGAAACCTGAAGTGGACTTGCGCTCATCCAAGTCTCCACCCCAATCAGCATCCGAATAGCCGACTAAATTCAGGTCTCTGCCTTGGTAGCATAGCACATAATCAGATGTGCCCTTGAGTTATCTCAAAATCCTCTTGACTGCTTGCCAATGAGCAAATCCAGGATTCGATTGAAATCGGCTGACAAGACTCACCGCATAACATATATCGGGTCTTGTACACATCATGGCATACATCAAGCTTCCAACTGCACTTGAGTACTGCACTTTTTCCATCTTATCTTTTTTCTCCTTTGTCTTGGGACATATGTCACTGCTCAAGCTTGTGTTCTTGTCAATAGGAGTGTCAACCGATCGACATTCAGCCATGTCAAATCATTCAAGAATCTTCTTCACATAAGTTTCTTGAGATAAACTGAGAAACCTCTTGGTTCTATCTCGAGTTATCTTGACACCTAGCACATAACTAGCTTCACCCATGTCTTTCATGTCAAATGTAGAGGACAACCAAGTCTGCGTTGAACCAATCAGCGACTTGTTGTTACCTGCAAGCAATATGTCATCCACATACAATGTCATAATCAAGAACCCACCCATGGACCTCTTTACATACACACAATGATCCTCTTGCATCACCTGAAAGCCGTTTGACAAGCCAGCTTGGTGGAATCGGAGGTTCCATTGTCGTGATGCTTGCTTGAGACCATATATGGAACGGTGAAGTTTGCACACCTTGTGCTCCTTCCCATTAATCACAAACCCTTCAGGCTGTGCCATATATATCTCTTCTTGCAATTCTCCATTGAGAAATGCAGTCTTTACGTCCATTTGGTATAGTTCTAGATCCATTGCAGCGACAATTGCTAGGATCAAGCGGATAGAGGCAAACCTAACCACAGGAGAAAATGTTTCCTCATAATCCACTCCCTCTACTTGGGTGAATCCTTTTGCAACCAAGCGAGCTTTTAAACGCTCAATTGACCCGTCACTTTTACGTTTGACTTTGAGAACCCATTTGCTCCCAACAGCCTTACGACCTCGTGGTAAGTCAACTAAGTCCCAGACCTGATTCTTCTTCATGGAATCAATCTTCTCTTGCATGGCTAGCAACCATTCCTTAGAGTTAGAGCCAGAAAGTGCCTCTCGCACATTCTTTGGTTCATCCAAATCGATAGCCTTAACAGTCCTATTGCGTTTAGGCTTATCATCGTCTTTCGGTACAACCAAACCATCCAAAGCGACCATGAACATTCCCCCCCCTTCGATCTCAAATCTTCGGCGGGGTACTCTTTCCCGTTCAAACCTACGAGGTTCTGCTTCAACCTGTCTGTTTTCATCATTGGGACGGTCCGCCCCAGACCTAGGACTGTCCGTTCCAGTCAGATCAGAAGAATAATCTCGCAGCTGGGACGGTCTGCCCCAGCCTTGGGACGGTCCACCCCAGTCTTGGGACGGTCCGTTCCAACTGTCGAGATTGACTCGTTGAGTTCCCTCTTCTGCAATTGACCTGGTCTCAGGAGGTTGAGTCTCCACCTCTTGACCAATGTCAATATTGACAGAAGGAATGTCCTCATATAGTCCTTGCATTCGTGAAACCTCATTTTTCTTTGGAAAGTCGCTCTCAACGAATGTTGCATCCCTCGACTCTATTTCCGTAACAGTCCCGCTCAGATCCTCTCCAACAAATACGTGGCCCTTGGAAGCTTCAGAGTATCTGATGAAGATACACTTTCTCCCTCTTGGACCAAGCTTGCCATGTTTGTGAGACGGATCATGGACATAAGCCAAACAACCCCATGGATGGAGATTACCCAAATCCGGTTTTCGTCCAGTCCATAACTCATAGGGGGTGGCTGTCACGGACTTCGAAGGGACACGGTTCAGAACATATGCGGCTATCAACAGCGCATCTCCCCAATACGAAATTGGTAGACTTGCTTGTGCCATCATAGATCTAACCATTTCCAGCAAGGTCCTATTACGCCTTTCAGCAACACCATTTTGTTGTGGCGTGTAGGGAGTTGTCAACTGATGAACGATTCCCTTTTCATCACACAAGTTCTTGAATTGATCTGAGAGGTACTCTCGACCTAGATCTGTCCTAAGAGCTATTTGATCTTTCACAAGTCCATTTTGTTGATTCTCAACCATCGCCAAGTACTTTGTGAAGCAACCCAGTGCCTCTGACTTGTGGGAGATCAAATAGACATGACCAAACCTTGTGTGGTCATCTATAAATGTGATGAAATAATAGGCACCATGTCTAGTCCTAACACTCAAAGGACCACAGATGTCCGAGTGTATCAATTGCAAAGGAGTTGTGGCACGAACAGCCTTACCAAAAGGCTTTCGGGTAGCCTTACCCGCTAGACAATTCTCACATGTAGGCAAGGAGACCTTGGTTAAGGGACCCAACAGTCTAACCTTAGCCAATCTAGTCATCCTTTCCTGCCCTACATGACATAATCTAGCATGCCATATTATCATGTTATCATTCACATTAGAAGAAGAAACATTAAAAGATAGAGAAGAGCCATCAATTGTGTCTAAAACCATGAATTTATCATTAAGAAATCCAGTGCCAATCAACATAGAATTCTGATACAATTCAACACAATTGTTCACAAAAACAACACTCAATCCAGTTTTGACAAGTACTAAAACAGATACAAGACTTCGCCTCACATCAGGCGCATACAAAACATCATGGAGAATTAATCTATGTCCGTTGCGAAACATAAGCTCACATGTGCCTATGCCATGCACTTGGACACTACTATTATTTCCCATGAAAATCCGTTTACTTCCTGCCGGTATGCGACGATAGTCCAGAAATGTCGTTCGATCCCTAGCTATGTGGTCAGTTGCTGCAGAATCAACAGTCCAAACAGGAGTGTTATCAGTAAGCATAAAGCAACTGGACACAAATAAAGCTGAATCACAAGCAAATGAGTTCTGGACGGTCCGTTCTGCATCAGAACGGTCCGTCCCAGACTCTAAGGGAATTGGGACGGTCCGCCCCACTTTGGAACGGTCCGCCCCAAAAGGTTCAGAGGGTACCTTTTTCGGCTTCGTGCAATCACAAGCGAAATGTCCCACCTGATCACAGTTGAAGCAAGCCCCCTTGGGCTTCTCCTTCCCTTTACCGCGCTTCTTGCTGCGCTTCTTGTCAATCTTGGCATTGGCCACGCCACTTCTTGTCATTTCTTGGAACCGGAATTCTGCCTCGATTTCCTTTGCGAGTTCTTAGAGGCGGCAATCATTGCCTCTCCAGCAGCCTTATCGGCTCTCTCAGCCAATAAGCGGTCCTCCTCCAACTCCACATGACGCGCCACCTCATCAAAGGTGCGTATGTTATCATTGTGAGTCAAATTGACTCTCATGTGCTCCCATGAGCGAGGTAGAGAGCGGATGACAGCTTGCATTTGCTGCTCATCCGAGAGGACATGACCCGCTTGCTGCAACTCACTAATCATGTTAGACATGGCTAAGATATGCTCCCTCATAGAGTGCTCCGGGCGCTTCTTATAGCCGTCAAACCTTAGTGTAAGTTGCCGGATCCTAGTGGTTGAAGTACCACCTTACTGGAGCTTGACCGCCTCCCACAGCTCTTTTGTGGTGCGGTGCCTCTTAAACCTGAGGAGAAGATCATTGGACATGCTACTCAGCAACGTTATGCGAGCGGCACGGTCCTTCTTGCTGAAATCCTCATTGGCCTGAACTCGCCTTGGATTGGTCCTTCGGCTTCAGTGAGTTCTTTTGTGAGTGGCTCATGCAAGTCCTGCATCTCAAGGAGAAATTGAACCTTACGATGCCAAACATCGTAATTGTTGCTCGTCAGTTTCTCACCAGCATTGAGATCAGCGACTATGCTCTTATTTGCCGACATCTTTCTACAAAATAGAGACAAAGCAAATGTATGCATGTTAGCATCAACACATATGATATAACTCCAAGTTATAACATCCAGTATGCCTCACTGCACAACCCTTGAATCGATCCAAAAGATGATGCATCCTAGCCACGATGATCAAGAGATGACAACCAGGGCCACCAATCAAATCACATGAACAAAGTGCACCACCTCCCAACCAACTCGATTTGCGCGAGGTTCAGACATTGGTTAAGATACCCAGATCTTAAAATCCAAAGTCACCCGTTGTGTGCTTTTGGTCTACATGCGAGTCAGAAACCATGAAGGCCTACTCAAGCATGTAAACATTTGTGAGAGGTCTATAGACCTACCATCACTTAACTATGCAAGAATGCATGTAATAACCACTGAGTTATCTAGAGGATAAGTCAGAAACCATGTTGGACATACAGGTATGTTCATAATTGGTCAGGTCAAACCACAGGTTTACACAATTTTGTTCTGTCAGACAATTGGAACGGTCCGGTCCAACATTGGAACGGTCCGGTCCAACATTGGAACGGTCCGTCCCAGATGCAAACTACAGACTGGTTAAGGGTTTCCAGCCTGGAACGGTCCGTCCCATCTCTGGAACGGCCCGTCCCACTGCTGGGTCGGACCAGCCTGCACGCCGTCCTGTCAGCAAGGTCCTGGGACGGTCCGTCCCAGAGTTGGAACGGTCCGGTCCAGACGTTGCTGAAACCCTGATTCTGGCATTTCCTACGATGGAACTCCTCAGAAGTCAGTTTTCTTTACCAGTATGGTTGTTATACCCTAAATCGACCTTTCTCCAGTATTTGCTATAAGATCTATCATTAATAATGAGATCTAAAGCCAAAAACTGATTACATATCAAAATTAGAGTCTCCATTAACAACCAAAACTCAGACCAGAACAAAACTACCAATATTCATGGTTTCTAGGGGTTAAACAGTACCAAAACTTCGAAAAGAACCTTATGGCTCTGATACCAATGAAGGTTTTAGGCGGTCCTTGACCTATATTTTAGGCGGTCCTTGACCTATATGCACATCTATCCTATAACCATGCATAGAATTTAGATGTACCGCAGCAGAAGTTGATCGATTGCCTAGACTCTTCTCAAAGCTTTGCTGCAACCCTTGTCTTGCGCTCCAAGTCTTCCTCCGCACGCAACTGGTACACCACAACCTCAGGCAAGGGCTTGGCGTTACCCTTCACGAATCCAAGTGCCGGTCGACTCGTGCGTGTGCTTCCTATTGCTCTCCAAGCAATAGGATGGCTCCTCCCTCTTTCTGATCTCTCTCTGGACTCTCTAGGATGGTGGTTAACTCAAAAGTCACGAGTTCCAACCTTAGAGACGCTTCAGAAGAGAGGGGTATAAATAGCCAGCCTGGAAACAGACCTTTCAGATTCATAACTGTTGTCTGGAACGGTCCGGTCCAGAGTTGGACCGGTCCGTCCCAACTGGTTGGACCTGGCCGTTCCAGAGTTGGACCGGGCCGTCCCAACCACAGCAAGGCAATCTGTTTGCCCAGCAAACCAGTCCGTTCCAGTAGTTGGACCGGGCCGTTCCAGAATTGGACCGGGCCGTTCCAACTATAACAACATGGCTCCACACACTTTTTCTAACATACATAATCGCGCATCAACCAAAGCAGCAATAGCAAAAAGAATACCCCCACAACTTAGCTGGTTAAGACATTCGAAAATTATTTCTCATTCAGTCCATCCAAGATCCTTGTTTGCCAGTATCACTCATATCAAGTAATAGACAGTCACCACATAATTGCCTGCTCTGACACCCAAAAAGAAAATAAAAAAAAAGGTATCCAGCAAACTGTACCAGTACATCAATTAATTGGTTTGTTACAATTCAGCCCCCCTTAACTATCAAATCTGAAGCCCTCCCAACTTAGCATATTTTATACATAATCTTATAATTACATAAAAGTCTCTTGATTTTTTTCTGAATTAACTTGGGATGGTAAGAAAATTGAATAACCAGAACCAATATGGTCAAACCTAAATGAAGACGCAATGTTCCTTAATCTCACAGTACCAAGTACCAACCCTGACCAAAACTTCAACTCTAAACCTGACTCTGGTTTGATCCAATTATAACCAAACTTTTCCAAACAAGCTCGAGAATATCTCAAACCAAGTTTCACTTATCCTTTTATCTTTCAAATTTACACGTTTAATTTACCAATTCAGTTTATTTGTTGCGCATTCACTTAAAAGATGAATTTATCGAATACCAAAATCTCATACTATCTGAAGTTCTGAACAGCATTAGATCAAACCCAAACCCAAGTGGTATAATTAATCTCAATAAAATTATGCTGACACAAAATAAATGTACTCCTGAACATACTTTATTGGAGGTGTTCATGCTGGTTTGCAAAATCATATGATGTACAAATAGTTAAAAACAAATAGCGAGACAATTTCAACATTTCTTTTTTTCCTTGAAACCACTTAACAGTCAGATCAGGTTCTGGTCAAGTAATCAGTGTCACTTCAGACAGGATTGTAATTCTTCACTTTCATTTTCTTCAAAAGAAAAAATTTAGTTACAATATTGTTCTTGGCATAAATTTCAAAATCTAGTTAAATCTGCCTATTTTACATCAAAATTTTGGTTACAATTTTATCATCAAATCATTCTTTTGCAACTGTTTTTTCCACAATAAGAAATTAAACAATTCAATGTGGTGCAAATTACAGTTCTTGGGCATTTTGCAACTTCGAAAGCACAACTGCCACTAAAATAGAGTTATATGGCTTCAACGGCCCTTTCTCATGGCAATTTCCATGAAGATGGGAACAATGTTTCATATACACCATGCACACCACAACCCATATTAGAATCTTATCAGACAATACCCCCAGCTTTCTCGAATGATAACTACAACCAGAATGCCGCACCTAATCATTTGTTAACTGATGCTAAAAAATAGCCATGAAGCTTGTGATCTCACGTCTAATGCAGTGATCAATTACATAAGCCAAATTCTGTTAGAAGAAGATATAGAGGAAGACATTTATCAAGAAGAGGCTGCTCTTCGAGATACTGAGAAATCCTTCTATGATATCCTCAAAAACGAGTACCCATTTTCACCTACCTTGACCCAATTCAATGCAACTAAAAGCAGTAATATTACAGATAATGATCCCTGTCATACCACAAAAATTGTCTGGAAAAGTGATATGCAATCTTACAGCAAATCTAAACCCCCCTTCATCAATGCCGACCCTATATCTGCTTTATCTCTAGGGAACCTTCCAGCTACACAAATCCAAAAAGGTGCTGATGAAGCAATGGAGTTTCTTCCAGCCATTTGGAAGTTGTTTATTGGTGTAGAGCCAAAAAGAATCGAGATTGGTGAAGAAAACAAAACATGCTATGTCAGTGAGAACAAAGCAATATGTCATGAGCCTCATACTAAAAAATGCACTCTTAATGATAGAGGACCGGATCTATCAGAGGGTCAAGCTCACAAGCAGCGAGCAGTTTCCTCAGATGAGCCTGCAAGAAATGAGCATTTGGATCAATTTCTCCTTTTCCGTGATCAAGAATATGTTAAAGAGGTTACCTCAGTACGTAAAACTGTGAAACAGGAAATAAAAAATAATTCATGGGAACATCAAGACAAACATAGTGAGAATGAAATAAGAAAGAAGGAAACTGCGAAGGATTGTGTAGACCTGCAATCTCTCCTTATTCGTTGTTCTGAAGCTGTGTCAACTAACGACAATAAACGGGCCTGTGAACTCATCAGCGAAATAAGGAAGCACTCATCTCCTAGAGGAGATTGCTACCAACGTTTGGCACATTATTTGGTGGATGCACTCGAGGCACACTTGGCTGGTACAGGAAGTGACATCTATCATCAACTGCTATCATGGCAAGGCCTAGGAAATATGAGTGATACATTGAAGGCAACCCGCATTTATCATGCTATTTGTCCTTTCCTGAGGGCATGTTTTTATTTTTCTAACCAAACAATTCTTAACGCCACAAAAGGTGCCACAAAGATTCATATAATTGATTTTGGGATCCAACTGGGATTCATGTGGCCATCTTTCTTTGAACGTCTCTCAAGCTTAGGAAGTGCAGCACCTAAAATCCGTATAACTGGCATCGGATTTCCTGAAAGGGGTTTCCGTCCAGGTAAACTAGTTGAAGCGACAGGTAGGCGACTGTCAGAATATGCTCAGAGATTTAACATCGATTTCAAGTATCAAGGTATAGCATCAAAATGGGAAATCATTACAATAGAAGATCTTAAGATCAATAAAGATGAGGTTTTAGTGGTAAATTGCTTACATGAACTAAAAAACGTTTTGGATGAGTCAATTGGCAGGGACAACCCTCGGGATAAGGTTCTAAGGTTGATAAAGGAAATCAAACCATGTGTCTTTATTCATGGAATACTTAATGGTTCTTATGGAACACCATTCTTTACTGCCCGATTTAAGGAAGTTTTAAGGACATTTTTTTTATTTTTTGATATTTACGAGGCAACTGCGCCTCGAGAGAGTGAGATGAGGATTTATGTAGAAAGGAATATTATAATTCCAAGTGCAATTAATGCAATAGCTTGTGAGGGTTCTGAGAGGGTGGAGAGGCCAGAGACATGTAGGCAGTGGCAGGCCAGGACTATCCGGGCTGGTTTTACGCAACTTCCTGTAGATTCAATGATCATGAAAAATATAAAGAACTATGTGAAGGAGCTATACCACAAGGAGTTTTTTGTGGATGAAGATAGAAAATGGCTCCAAATGGGATGGAAAGGTACACTCTTGTTTGCATTATCTACATGGAAACCAACTGATTATGAGAGTGTTGATGGCAAAACAAAATAACATGGGCAAGAAAAACTCATCATATTTTTGTGGAATATTTGAATCGATCAATTTCAGCATTTTCTTTTTTCTTTTGCTAATAATTTAGAGATTTGTAACTAATAATGTCGTATAAAGTCCATAAAAATTAATACCAGTTTCCTATGTTCTATTAATTTCATTATATGTTGTTTAGCAATTTTTGTTTGGTCACAGAGGCATTACATCAAACACCCGGTGCGCACAAAAACATAATACGCAAACTTACCAACTATAGAAAGCAACAACACAGCATATGATTTAGCTAAGAAATCCAAACAATCCGTCATTCGTATTTTGAATAATACAGGTTAATGGTAGTCATCTTCATCTACCTGCTACAATTTCCCTTTGATCAGGCAGGTCAGACTGTACCTCTAAGAATCCACGTTAGTTATATTTTCTCTCCTTCCGAACATTATTGCTTTCTCTCCTTTCGCATGTTTTTGTGTATACTGTATACTAAACAAAAGAGCAATGGCATTTGTATCAGTATGACAGTCCGCTAGAGGGTTTCGGATGCGTTTTACATGGAATAAAACAGGATCCGATCTTATAATGAGGACCGTCAAAGCCGAAATGTAAGGATTAGATATATTGGTGAATTAAAAAGTAGCAATGCAGTGAAGTCTGGCGGAGATTCTTCTACACATATTTTCAAAATAAAATAAAATAAAATAAAATAAAATAAAAGAAGTACCCAACCCAACTCTCCCTATCCACTTGTATTATTTTTTAAACAATATTTATTAAATTTATGTAGTTTTTAACATTAAAATTAATTAAAATTCATGTAAATCCAATTATCAATATTCATGTTGTTTTACGTAATAAATAAGTAATTATAATGTCAAAATTTTTTAATTATATTATTAAAACTAGTGTAATATTTAAAAAAATAATTGAAAAGTACTAATCTTACTTTATTATTTAAAAAGCCATTTTTTACAAATACTAATTGTGTAGTCCTTTTTTTAAAATTAAATGAATGATGAATGTCAAAAATATCGGATTTTCCAAACATTAGTTCTTCATTTGTTGATGGAAGAAATTATTTTTTGGTCTTCCATTTTTTCAAAATAATCAAATTAATATCAAACTTTTATTCATACAGATGCATTTTTAAAAATTAAATTAAAATCTAAACCTTGAAAAAAAAAAATTTCTTTTAATCTCATTAAAGATAAAGACAAATTATATATTTTTTTCCTAAATTGAGAAACTAAGTTAATCTTACATATAATAAAGATGTGTGGATGACCCTAAAAGGTGCGAATGAAAAAAATGCCTATCTAATGATTGTCTTAAAGGATGCGATTTAAAAAGTGTCTCGCCAAAGGTTACAATCGAGTGGATGCCTCCTCCACCAAAGGGTGCTAATATTTTATCTATAAATAGTAGTTCCATTTTTCGAGTTTTCATTAATTATTTCACATTTATCAAATGTGATACGTGCACGGGTCGCGAAATGGTTAATGAAAACTCAAATGTGATACAAAATGAACCCAACTTTATGTTTGTCATTTTGTCTACTATTTATGACAAATGTGATACGTGCACGGGTCACGAAAAATTTGGCTTGCAACTGATTGAGAGACAGAAAATATATGGAGCATGAATTTTGTTGTACTAGATAGTAAAGTAATTTTTTTTATGCAATACATTTTTTTTCCTATATCATGTCGATTTCAATATTTAACAAGAATTTGTTTTCAATATTTTTTTTTCATATGTATGCATTTGGCCAACAACTTTAGGATATATGCATTTAAAAGTATTCAAATCATTGAAATTAACAATTATATTGTCTTAAAATATTATATTTTTTACTAGAATACTTTTTTAATTTGATATTGGATATTATCAACGAACCCAAAATGATTTTACACAAGGTGTCATATGTGAGATTGTACGGTTCCCAACAAGATTTTACCCAAAATGTAGAACATATTAGAGGAGGCTATCGTACGGTTCCCCACAAGTTTTGTATTAATTTTTCCGCAAACTATTACTATTTTGAAATCAAATGTTCTTACCATATTCGTGTGATACCTGATTTCAAACCTTTTGAAAATATCTAAACATAAATTACTGACTTGACACAGCCTATAAGCACACCTATTATTTAATACTATAATCATATAAATTAAAATTTGTAATTCTTAATTACAATTTATTTAAATAATTTTGATATTTTAATACAATTTTTGTATTCAATTCAATTTTTAATATTTCGTAATACTATTTATTTGTAAACAATCAAACAATCTAAAAATTTTGTAAACATTAAAAAGAATTGTATTCTTATTCGTAAAATAAATAGTTGTCATTTTTATTTTAAATTGTTATTAATAAATCATAATGAGATTAATTAAATGCTGACAAATGATAATTGTAAATATATTGATTTATCATGATAAAATGACTTAGAATTAATTCAGAAATGGTACAAATACTTAAATGATAGTCAAAATATGAATTATATTCATTTTATATGCATAATAACTATGTATAATCCAATCTTTTTGAATAAGTAAGATCTGAATCATATTCTAGTCCCTATAAAGAGTTTAAATGGAGATTATTGTAATGAAATGACCTAGAATGAATACATAAAAGATTGAAATGCACATATGATGCTCAGGATATGCATTATATTCACCTTATATGCGTAATTACTATGTATAATTTAATCTTTTTGAATAAGTAAGATCTGAATCATATTCTAAACCATATAGAGAATTTGAATGTGGATTATTGTGATGAAATGACTTAGATTGAATGCAGAAATAATTGAAATGCTCAAATGATACATAGAATAACATTATTTACACTTTATGGGGCTGTTTGGATCACTTAGGAATTTGGAGAATTTGCTATTCCTAGGCATAAATTTATTGGAAAGTGTGTTGTGAAGAGAGATTGTTTATAATAAATTTATGCCTAGGAATAGGAAATTCTCCTGAAATTCCTCAAATTCCAACTTCAATATATTACTATTTATAATATATTCATTTTGAATAAGTAAGATCCGAATCATATTTTAGACCATATAGAGAGTTTAAATGTTGATTATTGTGATAAAATGTGTTAGAATGAATTCAGAAACGGCTGAAATGCTCAAATGATACTCAGAATATGCATTATAATCACTTTATATGCATAGTAACTATGTATAATCCAATCTTTTTGAATGAGTAATATCTTAATCATATTCTAGACCATATAGAGAGTTTAAATGTAGACTATTGTGATGAAATGATTTCAAAAGAATGCTGAAACAATTGAATTTCTCAAATGATACTCATAATAAGTATTATTTAAAATTTATATGTGTATTTACTATGTTTATTCTAATATTTTTGAAGAGGTAAGATCTAAATCATAAACTAGATCATATAGGGTGTTTAGATATGGATTATCGTGATAAAATGACTTAAAATCAAGCTTCTAAATTTCGGCGAAATAACAGAAATAGCGGTATTCTGTGTCAAACCGTATGAACGTTACAGTCTTAATTGAGAAAATGACGTAACACGTTATTTCAGTTATTTCAGCGATATAACGCGTTATTTCAGTTATTTCGGCAAAATAACAAGCTGTTATTGCTACTATTGTTAAATTGTATATTCAATATTGAACTATTGTTAAATTGGTACAAGCTGCTACTGCTACTCAATATTGGTACAATGCAGTATATTGAATTTGGTATGGCCGTATGCTACTTGTATGGAGTATTGGAGATGTTTAAACATATAAATTGATAGTTATAGAATTGATGTGTGTCAAACTTTGAAAAAAACACTACACCGTTATATCGCCGTTATAACATCGAAATAAGACCGAAATAACATGAGGACCTGGACCGTCATACCGAAAAAATTGAAATTTAAAAGCTTGACTAAAATGAATTCAGAAATAGTTAAAACACTCAAATGATACTCAGAATATATATTATATTCATTTTATATGCGTAATAAATATGTATAATCCAATCTTTTTGAATAAGTAAGAAATGAATCATATTCTAGTCCCTATAAAGAGTTTTAATGTAGACTATTGTGATGAACTGGCTTAGAATGAATGCAGAAATGATTGAAATGCACATATGATTCTCATAATATGCATTATATTCACTTTAATACGATCTAAAATATGATTCGGATCTCACTTGTTCAAAAAGATTGGATTTTATAAAGTGCAAATAACTCTCATTCAGAGTAATTTGAGCATTTCAATTGTTTCCGAATTCATTCTAAGTTATTTCTTCACAGTGAGCTACATTTAAACTATTTATACTGAATAGAATATGATTCATATCTTATTTATTAAAAAAGATTGAATTTTACCATCTAATTACGCATATAAAGTGCAAATAAATATCATTCTGAGTAAATATTTGAGCATTTGAACCGTTTCTGAAAATTCATTCTAAGTTATTTCATCATAGTAATATACATTTAAACTCACTATACTTAATAAATTAATATAATATGCTTAACCATTTCTGAGTATCATTTGAGCATTTCAATTGTTTCTTAATTTCATTCTAAGACATTTCATCACAATAATCTACATTTAAACTTGTTATACTGACGAGAATATGATTCGTATGTTATTTATTAAAAAAATATTGAATTATACACGACAATTAGGCTTATAAAGTCCAACTAATGCAATTTTGAGCATCACTTCAGCATTTCAATCTTTTTTGGATTCATTCTAAGCCATTTCATCACAATAATTTATATTTGAACTCTTTATACTATCTAGAATATGATTCCTATGTTATTTATTCAAAAAGTTTGGATTATACACGGCAATTACCCATATAAAGTACAAATAATGCAATTATGAGCATCAGTTAAGCATTTCTATCGTATCTTGATTCATTCCAAGTTATTTCATCACAATAATCTATAATTAAACTCTTTATAGTGTCTGCAATATGATTCATGTGTTATTTTTTCAAAAATATTGTGTTATACACATCAAATATTCATATAAAGTCCAAATAATGTAATCCCGAGAATTATTTGAGCATTTCAATCGTTTCAGGATTCATTCAAAATAAATTCATCACAATAATTTACATTTAAACTATTTCAACTGTCTAGAATATGATTCATATGTTATTTATTCAAAAATATTGGATTATACACGATAATTACGCATATAAATTGCAAATA
This sequence comes from Rhynchospora pubera, assembly GCA_028095005.1. Taxonomy (NCBI): domain Eukaryota; kingdom Viridiplantae; phylum Streptophyta; class Magnoliopsida; order Poales; family Cyperaceae; genus Rhynchospora; species Rhynchospora pubera. The sequence continues at coordinate 188,940,502 of CM051461.1, forward strand.
ATGAAATTCTGAGCATTAATTGAGCATTTCAATCGTCTTTGGATTAATTCTTAGTCATTTCATTCTAGACAGTATAGATAGTTTAAATTTAGATTATTGTGATGAAAAGACTTAGAATTAATCTAGAGACGTTTATAATGCTCAAATGATGCTCAGAATTGCATTATTGGTACGTTATATGCGTAATCGCCATGTATAATCCAATCTTTTTAAATAAATAACATATGATTCAAACTATAGACAGTTTATAGAGTTTAAATTTAAATTATTGTGATGAAATAACTAAGAATGAATCCAGAAACGATTGAAATTCTTAAATGATGCTCGAAATTGCGTTATTTGTACTTATATGTGTAATAGCTGTGTACATTCCAATCTTTTTGAATAAATAATACATGAATCATATTCTTGACAGTATAAAAAGTTTCAATATAGATTATTGTGATGAAATGACTCAGAATGAATCCAGAAACGATTGAAATGCTAAAATGATGCTCAGAATTGCATTATTTGTAATTTATATACGTAATTGCCGTGTATAATCTAATCTTGTTGAATAAATAACACTTGAATAATTTTTTAGACAGTATAAAGAGTTTAAATATAGATTATTCTGATGAAATGACATAGAATTAATCCAGAAACAATTGAAATGCTCAAATGATTCTCAGAATTGCATTATTTGTAAATCATAGGCGTAATTGTCTTTTATAAAACAATATTTTTGAATACATAACACATGAATCATATTCTAGACAGTATAAAGATTTTAAATTTAGATTATTGTGATGAATTGACTTAGAATGAATCCAGAAACAATTGAAATGCTTAATTGATGCTCATAATTGCATTATCTGTACTTTATATCCGTAATTGCCATTTATAATCCAATCTTTTGAATAACTAACACATGAATAATATTCTAGACAGTATAAATAATTTAAATGTAGATTATTTTGATGAAATGACTTAGAATAAATTCAGAAACGACGGAAATGCAGAACTGATGCTCGGAATTGCATTATTTGCAATTTATATGTGTAATTGTCGTGTATAATTCTATCTTTTTGAAAAAATAATACATGAATAATACTGCAGACACTATAGAGAGTTTAAATTTAGATTATTGTGATGAAATAACTTAGAATGAATCCAGAAATGATAGAAATGCTCAAATGATGCTCAAAATTGCATTATTTTGTACTTTTTATGCGTAATTGTCGAATAAATAACACATGAATCATATTTCTGGCAGTATAAATAGTTTAAATTTTGATTGTTATGATGAAATGACTTATAATTAAGGAAGAAACGGTTGAAATGCTCAAATGATGCTTAGAATTGCATTATTTGCACTTTATATGCGTCATAGTCATGTATAATCCAATCTTTTTGAATAAATAATACATCAATCATATTCTTGACAGTAGAAATAGTTTTATTTAAATTGTTGCGATGAAATGACTTAGAATGAATTCAGAAATGATTGAAATGAACAGATGAAGCTCAAAATTTCATTATTTGCAATTTATATGCGTGACTGACATGTATAAACCAATATTTTTGAATAAATATCACATTAATCATATTTTAAATAGCATAAAGAGTTAAAATGTAGATTATGCTGATAAAATGACTTAAAATGAATCCAGAAATGATTGAAATGCTCAAATGATGCTCAGAATTGCATTGTTTGGACTTTATATATGTAATTGCCATGCATAATCCAATCTTTTTGAATAAATAACACATGAATCATATTTTAAACAGTATAAAGTTTTTAAATGTAGATTATGATGATGAAATAACTTAGAATGAATCCAGAAACGATTGAAATGCTTAAATTATGTTCAGAATTGCATTATTTGGAATTTATGTGTGTAATTGTCGTGTAAAATCCAATCTTATTGAATAAATAACACATGCATCATATTCTATACAGTATAAAGTGTTTAAAGGTAGATTATTGTAATGAAATTTCTTAGAATGAATCCAGAAACGATTGTCGTGTATAATCCAATCTTTTTGAATAAATAATAAATCAATCATATTGCAGACATTATAAAAATTATAAATGTAGATTATTGTGATGAAATGACTAAGAATGAATCCAGAAACGGTTGAAATGCTCAAATGATACTCTGAATTGCATTATTTGTACTTTATATGCATAATTGCCATGTATAATTCAATTATTGTGTATAAATAACACATGAATCATATTCTAGACAGAATAAATAGTTTAAATGTAGATTATTGTGATTAAATGACTTAGACTGAAACCGGAAACGATTGAAATGCTCAAATGATGTACGAAATTGCATTATTTGCACTTTATATGCGTAAACGCCGTGTATAATACAATTTTTTTGAATAAATAACACATGAATCACATTTTAGAAAGCATAAAGAGTTTATATGTAGATTATTTTGATGAAATGACTTAGAATAAATTCAGAAACGATAGAAATGCTCAAATGATGATCAGAATTGCATTATTTGGACTTTATATGTGTAATTGTTGTGTATAATCCATATTTTTAAATAAATAACACATGAATCATATTCTATACAGTATAAAGTGTTTAAAGGTAGATTATTGTGATGAAATTACTTAGAATGAATGCAGAAATGATTGAATTCTCAAATGACGCTCTGAATTGAATTGTTTGCACTTTATAAGCGTAATAGCCGTGTATAATCCATTTTTTTTTAAATAAATAACACATGAATGAATTTCTAGACAGTATAAAGAGTTTAAATGTAGATTATTATGATGAAATAATCTAGAATGAATCCAGAAACGATATAAATGCTCAAATGATGCTCAGAATTGCCTTATTTGGAATTTATATTCGTAATTTCCGTGTATAACACAATCTTTATGTATAAATAACACTTGAATCATATTTCAGACAATATATAGAGTTTAATTATTGATTATTGTGATGAAATGACTTAGAATGAATCAAGAAACGATTCAAATACTCAAATGATGCTTAAAATTGCATTATTTACAATCTAAATTTAAACTATTTATACTGCCAGGAATATGATTCATGTGTTATTTATTCGAAAAGGTTGAAATATACATGGCAATTACGCATACAAAGTGCTAATGCAATTACAAACATCATTTGCGTATTTTAATCATTTCTGGATTCATTCTAAGTTATTTCATCAAAATAATCTACATTTAAACTCTTTATACTATCCAAAATATTATTCATTTGTTATTTTTTAAAAAATATTGGATTATAAAAGTCAATTACACATATAAATTGCAAATAATGCAATTATGAGCCTCATTTGAGCATTTCAATCGTTTTTGGATTCATTCTAAGTCATTTCATCACAATAATATAATTTAAACTAATTATACTTTCAGGAATATGATTCTTTTGTTGTTTATTCGAAGAGGTTGAATTATACACGGGAAATTACCCTTACAAAGTGCAAATAATGCAATTCCATGCATCATGTGAGCATTTCAATCGTTTCTGGATTCATTCTAATATATTTCATCACAATAATATACCTATAAACTCTATATACTGTCCAGAAAATGATTCATATATTATTTATTCAAAAAAATTGGATTATACCCGAAAATTACGCATATAAAGTACAAATAATGCAATTTTGAGCATCATTTGAGCATTTCTATCGTTTTTGTATTCATTCTAAGTTATTTCATCACAATAATCTAAATTTAAACTCTTTATAGTGTCTGCAATATGATTCATGTATTATTTTTTCAAAAAGATTGGATTATACATGATAATTACGCATATAAATCTCAAATAATGCAATTCCGAGCATCAGTTGTGCATTTCAATCGTTTCTGAATTCATTCTAAGTCATTTCATCACAATAATCAACATTTAAATTATTTATATTGTCTAAAATATGATTCATGTGTTAGTTATTCAAAAAGATTGGATTATAAATGGCAATTACGCATAAAAAGTGCAAATAATGAAAATTATGAGCATCATTTAAGCATTTCAATCGTTTCTGGATTCTTGCTAAGCCAATTCATCACTTAAACTCTTTATACTCTCTATGATTCATGTGTTATTTATTAAAAAAAAATGGATTATACACAACAATTACGCATATAATTTAGAAATAATGTAATTCCGAGAATCATTTGAGCATTTCAATCGTTTCTGAATTCATTCTAAGTGATTTCATCACAATAAACAAAATTTAAACTCTTTATACTGTCCAAAAATTGATTCATGTTTTATTTATTCAAAAAGATTAGATTATACACAACAATTACGCATATGATGTGCAAATAATGCAATTCCGATCGTCATTTTAGTATTTCAATCGTTTCTGATTTCATTCTAAGTCATTTCATCTGAATAATCTACATTTATACTCTTTATACTGTCTAGAAAATGAAACATGTGTTATTTATTCAAAAAGATTGGATTATACACTGAAATTACGCATTTAAATTGCAAATAATGCAATTATGAGCATCATTTGTACATTTCAATCGTTTCTGGATTCATTCTATATCATTTCATCACAATAATCAACATTGAAACTACTTATACTATCAAGAATATGATTCATGTGTTATTTATTAAAAAAGATGGATTATACACGATTATTACACATATAAAGTATAAATAACGCAATTTCGAGCATCATTTGAGCATTTCAATCGTTTCTGGATTAATAATAAGTCATTCCAGCACAATAATCTACATTTAAACTCTTTATACTGTCCAAAATATGATTCATGTGTTATTTATTCAAAAAGAGGGATTATACATGGAAACTATGCATATAAAGTGCAAATAATGCAATTTCGAGCATCATTTGAGTATTTCAATCATTTCTGAATTCATTCTATGTCATTTCATCCGAATAATCTACATTTAAACTCTTTATACTGTCTAGAAAATTATTCATTTATTATTTATTAAACAAGATTGTATTATACACGGTAATTACACATATAAATTGCAAATAATGCAATTCTGAGCATCATTTTAACATTTCAATTGTTTCTGGATTCATTCTAAGTCATTTCATCACAATAATCTACATTGAAATTATTTATACTGTCAAGAATATGATTCATGTGTTATTTATTCAAAAATATTTAAAGGAAAGTACTATCCCTGAAAGAGATCTTTAATTAGGCGTGTGCAATAGTTCCATGTTCAAAATTCAAACCAGATCAACGGATCCTTTTTGTCTGCCAGACTTAATCATAAGTGGTGCAATTAAGTGATATATAGTTTGATTTGAATCCAAAATTTGGGGATGCATACATATATTTGGATTTAGATGTTTAAGAATATATATTGATATGCATAGCACAAATGACGTTCGTGCTACGGATTCGTTCTTGAATTTCATACTTCAAACAACCGATCCAAACCGTTCATTATCTTATTCATATCGAAATCTCATTAGAAACCAAATTTTATATATTTTTAAATTTTCTTACTATTTTTCTCAGATTTTTTAAAATCACTGTTATTGAAGGGTCCAGAATTTATTAGATTAAGTATTTTCAAAAATCTGAGAAAAATAGTAAAAAAATTCAAAAAAATATAAAATTTGGTTTCTAATGAGATTTCAATATGAAGAAGATAATGAACGGTTTGGATCGATTGTCTGAAGCATGAAATTCAAGAATGAACCCATAGCACGAAGGCCCTCCGTGCTATGCATAGCATTTTAGCAATCCTCTATATATATATATATATATATATATATATATATATATATATATATATATATAAAATTAATAGATATAGTGTATTGTATTTGTAATCTAAGATATATATTAAAAACCGTGGCCGATATTTAAACTTGAAATATCGGTCAAAAATAGAGTTATTTTTTTTACACTGTTATTTATATAAATTAAAAATAGTTTAAAAGTTAAATATATTTGGAAATCTAAGGTAGATATATTTGGAAGTCTAAGGTAGTTCATGTCTAACCTATAGGAAAAAAAAAATTTATCCCCTCATATGACATGCAATCTGAGCCCTCCAATTTTCGTTGATTGATTAATCTGAATATATTCTAGAATTTTACCCTTCTTAATTAAAAGCCATGATTGCATTGGCTTTTAATTAAAAATATTTTTTGATTAAATATATTAAAAATAATTGTACCAATCATCTAAGATAGTTTTCTATATATAAAGTAAATATAAAATAGATATATTGGAAACATATATTTCTTTATATATTGATAGATTTAGCCATCAAAATTTATCAAATGGCGGCGAAGCCGCCTACCCCTCATCTAGTATTAATAATAGATTCAGAGATTTTGACCACTAATCGTTATTCCGTATCGCGCCTGTTTGCACCATGAGCAGCTGGTAGTTGTGGTTGAGAAGGTGCTATAGAACTCATACATGCTCAATTTTTACTTGTTCGTGTCATTCATTCAGGCACAGGCTTGTGAGTGGTATATTTATTCTTCCAAGATAATTAAGGATCGTTACCTTCCTTGCAACTCGCAAAACGAACTTATTTTCCGGTAATTATAATTTTAGAGGTGTATTGGAATCATTTAACAAATAAAACTAGAATTAGTTGTTTAGAATTTAAAATGTTATTTCTAAATATAATACATAACAACTAATTTAGAGTAAATGCTGACAAATGCTGACAAATGTTATCATTCAGGCATTTTTGGCAACAGCATATATAGTTGTAAATATAATAAATTATTCGTTTTATTTTAAATAAATTTTAAAAAATCATTATTAGGTTACTTAAATGCTAATAAATGAAATGGTGTGATATTATTTTATAAATTGTCCTTTTTATTTCAAATTATTATTGAGAAATCATAATTAGATTAATTAAATGATAACAAATGAAAGAATGCGATTTTGTATGATAAAGTGTTGTTTTTAATTTTATATTATTATTAAAAATTATAAATAGGTTAATTAAATGTTAACAAATGAAAGGGTGTGAGTATGTAATCTTATTCAATGAGTGATGTCACACCCCGACACATAGGGCTTGACAATCCCCGCCGCGAATACACAATCTCTGTGCACCCGCAAGGCGTTTCCTTACTAATTACAAGGGTTAAGTTCCAGCTTACCATGATCTACCACGTTGTCTCCTATGACTCATTGAGTCATCATGGCAAGACAAATTTTGGCCTAACTTCGCTTGACTTGATCGAGCCCGTCTCTGCAACCTGGAACCCACATCCATTGTGGAAAACATGCAAAAGCACGGAATGAGAAATAAATTCTCAGTGCGGGTTTTAGTTCCAGTACGTGGATTTAAGCTAAAATCCAAGTTCCAAAAATAATACCCATAAATAACTAATTTATTGATTAAACAAGACAGTAAAAACATTATCTGCATTAATATAAAACAAGGTATGCATGTGTCAACTTAAATGATATCAATTGCAATTCTTCGTTTAAATCGTGATATCCAGCATATGACCGTAATTGAAATCGGACGGAATCACAAAATCTGACTATGACAAACGTCATCTACATGTCGGAACTGAACACGTGGCACGAATCCCATCGCAGCCAGCACATGTCTGGATATGATAGGAAACTGAGCGTGTCAGGGGTCCGAGCATGGCAGAATTGAGCATATCATAAGTCTGAACAAATCACAAATCATTCATTTCATTCCATAATTTCATATTAATAATCACTCAGGCCTCCTAACCCAACCGGTTGGGCAGGCAGAAGGAGACCTTTCCCTAACCCAAGGGCAGGCAGAAGAGACGTATCTCTAACCCTGGGCAGGCAGAAGGGAATTCCAAATCCACATAGCGCTATTGAACTGGCCGAAGCCGGGGGCCAACCGACTCCGGAGAGTGATGCAGAACAGATTCAGTATATCATATCACACATATCATCACATATCTCAGTTATTCATTCACATCATTTCATTCCTTTCAGTCAGATCATTCATAAGGCAAATTTATCAATAGCAACGGCATTTCCAAATATTTGACTGTTACTTATCAAATTTCTCAAAACGGAGAACATGCCTTTCAAAATGCAGTTTATCAATAATTGGACACTATCATTTAAAAATGCTTGAATACGGTCATGCAAGCAAACGAATTTCCAATATGCATATGAATAGAACATATTTTATTAATTACTTAAACTTTAACAAAAATCCAACGTAATTCCGCACCTGGATAGTAGAAAGCTTAAACGTAGTTTCTCGATATCTCATGATGATTCGGATGCTTGACGACCATCATACTTGCATTCTCTCCCTTAACGGTTTGCTAGGCTTGCTAGTCACGTGTCAAGTGATTCTAGTTCGCTTTCCTAATAAAGAAAGTGACTTTCTTACTAACCGTTAAATACTTAAAGTAACCTAAATAACCTAATTATTGGCGGTTCTTGGGTTACCATACTGACGGCCTAAGTTAACCAGACTGGTTGAGATTTGGATAGTTAGATTCAGATTATTTATTTAGAGGATTCTGTTTTAAAATATACCATTAAGTATTTTATCTTATTATTAATAATTGGTTTTGACTTTCCAGTCATTAAGAGTTTATATTTATTTTTATTATATAAGTTATGAATTATATTTTAAGATGATAATATTCACTTATTTATTATATAGTATTTTTCCCAATTTTCATTTAGTTGTGCAATATTTGATTTATTTCATTAATACTTAATTAATTAATTTGCATTGTTTAATATTTATTAAATTATTTAGCTATTTGTTATATCGAGAATTTAAATCAGAAAATTATAATCTAAAATCAAGAAAACAATTAGAAATAGAAAATTAAAATCGAAATTATTTGATTGGTTTGTTTGGGATCAGAAAGTCGATGATTTGATTGTCATTGTATCTGTTCTTGACTCACTCGAACTATTCTCATCATCTCCCGAAAAATAAAATCGAATCCCACTTAATTAAAGGAATACCCAGTTATTGCTAACGGCCTTTCCTATAATTAATTATTAAGCATACTAGTTAATTAACTTAATCTTGGATTAAGTTCAAGTTTAAATTTAAGTCCAAATTCCTGCACTGGGCCGAGACTAATAGCCCAAAATCAATTTCTGTATCGGGCCAAACAAATTTCCTTTTATTTCAGCCGAAGCCCAAAAGAATCAGCCCATTAAGGCCCATAATCCAACATGGCTAAGTCAGGTCAACCTGACCCAGTTGACCTGAGCCAAGCCTAACGGGTCCGACTCGGATCCGATATGAGGGGTCTGGATCCGACCCGCAAGGACTGTAACATTTATCCAGAGGCCCCTAAATTCATTTTTTTTACAACCAAGTCCTTTTTCTTTACAAAGAGGCCCCCAGAATTTACAAACAAGTCCTTTTTCCTCACAATTTAATCCCTGAAACACGTCACAGCGTACCAGTATGGTACCAGTGGTACATCGAGTGTACCAGGGGCTGGTACAAAGCCTCGAACCCCATCGTAAGGCTCACACGAGTTTCTATCAGTGTCCAACTAGTGAGATAACCCAGAAATTCTAAAGTTTACTCACTACACCTCAGAACAGAAGCAAATTCACACGTATTAGGGTTTAATCTAATTTCATCACACCCAAATTGATTCCTATTATTTATTCAACCTGAATTTAAGTCATCACAGTATTCAATCAACACTCGATACTATCCACAGGTCAGGAATTCAAAGATCAAATTCATCCCAAAATTTCAGGTGGAAACAGTTAGGCTCATGGCTTAGTCAAATCCAATCGTAACACGAGAGAGAGATATACCTTAGATCTTCAGCTGTTGCTCTCTCCCTCTCTTTCTCTACTTCTCCCTTTTTCTTTTTCTGTGGAAACCCTAATCACCAACAAAATCCGACATGAACCTTGAGTGGGGTACTTATAGGCAGTGCAGAGAGGAGAAGAGAGAGGAGAGATCAACGACGAAGATCCTCTCAAGCTCGCATCTTACAGTCGGTCAAAACTTCAACGCCTTATCTGTTTCCTCTCGGATAAGATCAAAGGAGAGCAGCCAATCAGAGGTGAATGATAGGGTGGCACGGCGGGATTGGCTGGCCACAATCCATCCCACCTCAAATTTCGAGTGTGGCTTTCCATCGAAGAAGAAGAGAGGAAAGAGAGAGAGATCGGACGGATCACACGAGAAAGGAGGAAAAGAGAGGAGGAAGGAGATGAAGCCAGCGAAACTTGAGATTTTTATTAAAAATTGGTCTCTGGGATTTTCTGTGGCAGGAACTTTGTGGCTAAGAATGCTGCAACTCATATAAAGTTATTTAATTAATTGTATTCATTCAAATTTAATTAGTCTGATGTTAAATTTCAGTATTAATTAAACTTTGATTTTGCTAGAATCATTTAAGTCATTTTTAGATACTACACAATTTAAAAGATTCCGATTTCGAGTGAATTTTACTGTTACGATTTAATTAATCGTTTGAGATTATTAGTTTTAAAATTTTATTTATCTTAATATTATTTTTAAAATTAACCTACTTAACTTAATTGTACTTAGTCTGCTAGTTCTACAGTGTTACAAGTGAGTGCGAATGAAAATGTGCCTTTTAACATATATTTCATAGGATTTCAATTAATATATGTCTTTCTGAAAGATGCAATCAAGTTGATGCCTCAAAAGGTGCGATTTAAAATGTGCCTTACCAAAGGATGCAATCGAATGGATGTCTCCTCCACCAAAGGGTGCTAACATTTTATTTATAAATAATACTTCTTTTTTAAATTTTCATCAACCATTTCACATTTACAATGAAGACAAACATAACAGATATTGCATTACTTTCAAACAGAAATCTAAGTGTGATACGTTGACGGATGCTGAAAATTTGACCCGCAACAAATTCGAAGACAAAAAATACATGGGGATGAATTTTGTTCTTCTAGAAGTAAGATAAATATTTTATTAATACCGGAATGTTTAAATCGTTATTAATTTTCATTCTTGAGCAAATCAATTTATCAAATTTATCTTCTTATAACAAATATACTTTAAAAATAAGTTTTTTTATATTAAAATCTAAAAAAGTCTAAAGTCTAAAGTCTAAGCCTTTTATCCCAAACAAGTTGGGGTAGGCTAGAAATGACACCACGACCCTGGTCATTTCTTGTATATATGGCTGAGTTTTTACGCTGGCTCGCCAAGCCTATCGCAAGCATGCGGGCTTGAACCCTGGATCTCTTAGAAGAGAGCCAAGTGCTCTTACTTTTTATATTAAAATCATCTTATATACTTAAAATAAAAATTAATGTCATAATGTTCCATATATTGTTTACAATGAATATGAATATCGTCGAGTGAAGCTCGACACACAGATCTAGTACACATAAAGTCATAAATAATAAGAAACAATTCAGTTTTATGAGATTAAAAAAAATGGTTTTAGGACTTCAGTTTTAATCTCAGTCCTAGCGGGTCTGACCAAATTTATCACGAACCTTATTAACTCAGCAAGCTTCTGGCTTCAGGCATACATTTTTTGTAATAATAATTCTTAGAAAAGGAAAAAGGAAAATCTGGAAAGTACAAAAATTGTCATCATTGATACAAATATGAACCAGCATTTTACATGGCAGCTCGACTAAAGATCCTTGTTTATATGACTGGAAACATCCTCATCCAATAGTTGAAAGCCATTCATATATTTTTATTCTTTTATATGATATATATATCCAATAATCCAACAATCAGTTATTCTGCACTAACTATCATACATTTGCAGTGATGTTTTTTTTTCAGAATAAAAACCAATAATTGACTAAATTTTCGTCTGGAGATTACTACCTAGCTACAGATCACATCAAGTTTTAGAAATTAATAATTCAGAGTATGTTTAAAGAAATGGATACATTATTGATCTCAAATTTTTACACTCTTGAATTGGTTATTTTGTAAAGAGTATGGGATTTAGATTGCACACTCTTAACAGGTCTGTCTTAGAAAACATATGTATAAAAAGGGTGGTTTGATTGATTTATAAAATATTAATCTTTTATTGAAGGTCCACTGCACTTTACTTTATGTGAAATTTATTTTTATATATTAAATTTTAAATTATTCATTTATAGCAAGCTTTTAAATTTCATTTTTTTTTCAGTATGACGGTCTGGAGTTGATTTAACGGTGCGATATTTTTTCGGTGAAATAACGGCGAAAAAACGGTGTGTATATCGAACGTCTGTGTCAAACTCATATGTATTCTTGTGTGCAGTACTACAGTACAAGTTGAAATTCTATGTTCTTTTAATATGCTAATAATCTAATATATAATTTTTTGAATATGCTAATAATCTATTTTTTTTCAATATGTAATCTTAAGCAGAGAAATTAAGCAAAGAGAATAACAAAGAAAAAGAGGATAACAAACAATAAGTACAAAACCTAAAGAAAAATATTACTTTGTACAATACATTAATACTATAATATAATATATAATATAAAATTATATTGTATAAAAAGTCTCTCCTGTCTCCATTTTTTCTTTGCAAAAATGAATTTTTTTCGCTGAAATAACGGTGTTATTTCGGAAATGACGCGCTACGTATTTTTTTTTTGGAACTATAACATTGGTGCGTTTTTTTCCGTAAAACCGAAATTTCGAAAATAACGCAGTTATTTCGGCGAAATTTAAAAGCTTGATTTGTAGTCATTACTTCAATATTTATTCTAATTTGATCACCCAATAATTTTTTTCAATCCAAAACGCTAATAAAAACTAATCAAATCTGGATTTAAAAAAGCTTATATTTGGTATAATAACGGAAAATACAGAAAATTCAAAATTCAACTATTGATAACTTTTTATATTAATTAAGTTCCATAACCTCCAATAAAATATATCCATTCATCATTCAAGTCAAAAGAGCTAAAATGAGGTGGCATTTAATTCTTCGAAAACTGTTAATAGAAATCGACTATCTATGATTATATTTTCAAAGTTTTGACCATTTAATTTTGAGGTAGACTAAAATCAGTCACGATTGACGGATGGACCCGTCAGCCGTAATTGTATCTCAACTTTTGAGGTTCTAATGGCTAATCCGAATAGTTCAATGTGTTCTCCATATTGAAATCTCATCGAAAACCAAATTTTACATTTTTTTGAAGTTTTTTACTATTTTTTTAAAATTTTTAAAAAACATTGTTATTGTAGGGACTAGGGACCATAATTGTTTAGATTAAAAATTTTATAAAATACCAAAAAAAATATTAAAAAAATTCAGAAAAATGTAAAATTTAATCTCTAACGAGATTTCAATATGGAGAACACATTGAACAGTTCGGATCAACTGTTAGAATCTCAAAAGATTAAAATTTGATCGTAACTGACGGTCTCACCCGTCAATCGCGACTTATTTTGGTCTACCTCTTTAATTTTTCCTTGCTATATAGTTTTAACAAAATAGAAAGTCATAACTCATAAGAAAACTATAAAATGTAGTGAAATAAATAAATAATGAAAAGGCAAATTTTGAAACTTAAAAAACTTGAAGAGAGGCCCCGTTTGGTAGGAACTTAAATTGTTTGGTAAATTAAGAATTTGTAACTAGTTAAGTCATCTTACTACTCTAAAATTATGTTGTGTCCTTATCACCATCCCTATGTCAAATAAATATAGTGACGAGTACAATTCACTACTTATTTCACGAAAGATTGATCAGATTTAGTAAAAATCATCACTGAGAGCATGCATCAACGCAGAAAATTACCCCATAATCAATCAATACATTTAATATTCACTCCAAGCAACTTAGGCAATCGCCTTACTTTATTCTACTGCGCCGTGAACAAAGGAACAAAATTTCTCGTTAGTTCAATTTGGCCCCCTATTTCTAGAAGATGATTCTGCATCATGGGCCCCCTGTATCACCCTTCTTCTTATTTCCTTTATTGTTGTTCTTTCTAGATTGATCCATGCAATTCATCAGCGAAATCTTCGAGAGAAATCAGGGCAAAGATGTTACCTACTTTAGCGAATTGTACTCCGAGAGAAATCTCTAGACAGAAGATTCAACTAGGTTAATGTGCAATTCATCAACGAAATCGAGAGTTTGGAAAGGGAACAATTTCCTTTAAGAGAAGAGCAGCGACCATTGGCAAAAATTAGGATTTTTTTCCGGACGAGCGGCTGAAAAATTTAGAAGCGGTTAGACAAGGGCAAAGACGTAATTGATCTGTAGCAATCCGCTTTTCTTAACTTAAGACACCTCTCAGGGTGTCTTAATTTAAGATGCCATGTCAGCAATTTTTTTCTTAACTTAAAATCCTAATCAGCACTTAAGACATCTTACTAATTCAATTTTAAAACACGTTTGGTGTCTTAACTCATTCTTAACTGAGTTAAGAATGATTTAAGTTACTACCAAACATGGCCCTAATTCTTTAACAATGCCTGCTTAAAAGTTTCTCCACTCCTGTTCTTGATATGCGATGAACAGACAAATTGGACTGCTTATACTTTATGACCAGATATGTGACGGGTAGAATAACTCAGTTTAAATGGGTGGAATAAACTTGTTATTAGAAGATGTACCAATAAAGTATGGACACGTGGCGCAGACCGATTAGTAGATGTTATTAGAAATGTGTGAGATTTAATGCAGGCCTAGTCATCTCCACCTAAACTTCCTCTTTGATCAACCAAATTTTCATCAAAACAAGGTTTACTCTCTACGTACTGGTTTTTAGGGGATAAAACATGAAAATACGATCCGATCTTAAGATCGAACCAAATAAAACGGTGTGGTTATTTGTAGTCGGAATTTATTCGCCAAACAAAAACGGTGCGTTGTTACCTTTCTTATTATGTCACTTGCTTTCACTTCATTTTCTGCACATAAGGTGTTTGTTGAAAAGCCTGTTTGACCAAGCAAAATAATCATATATGTACATATAATAAAATCAGAGTGCATCAAAGAAATTTATAACATTATCTATGTTTTTCTTGATCAGTGAATCCACCGGCACCTGTACAAAACCAGCCCGAAGATTCCTAGCCTGCCATTGCCTATATGTCTCTGGTCTATCTCTTTCAGAACCCTCACAAGCTAAGCTATTGCATTAAATAGTAATGTACCTACAAGGTTACTCTCTATATGGAGCCTCGTCTCACTCTCCCATGGCATAGTTGACTCAAACATATCAAAAAATAATGAAAACCAGCTTAAAACTTCTTTAAATCGGGTTGCATAGCACGACATACTGTTGGGGCCATTAAAAATTGAAAATTCCATGAATAAAGACACATGGTTTGATCTCCTTTATCATTCTTAAAACTTTATCCCGAGGGCAGCTCATGTCATCAATTGTCTCATCAGCAATGCTTTCAAGTCGATACAAGCAATTTACTATTAAACTCTCATCTTTCTCAATCTTAAGATCTCCTATTCTAATGTTTTCCCAGTTGGCTGCTATACCCTGATACTTGAGATGGATATTAAATCTCTGAGCATATTCTGACAACCGCCTTCCTGTCTCTTCAACTAGTTTGCCTGGACGGAAACCATTGTCAGGAAAATCTATGCCAGTTATACGGATTTTAGGTGATCTACTTCCTAACCTTGAGAGATTTTCAAAAGATGGCCAAAGGAAACCCATGTGGATTCCAAAATCAATTATATGAATCTCTGTGGCATGTTTTGAGACGTTGAGGATTGTTTGGTTAGTGAAGTAGTATGATGCCCTCAGAAATCGGCAAACAGCATGACAGATGCGGTATGCTTTCAAAAAGTCGGTCATAGTTCCTAGCCTTGATAGTAGTTCGTGATAGACTTCACTGCCTGTACCACACAAACGCGCTTCAAGTGCATTTACCAAATAATGTGCCAACCGTTGGTTGGGGTCTCCCTTCGGTGATGACTGTTTTCTTAACTGCTTGATGAGTTCACATGCCCTATTATAGTCGTTAGCAGAAACTGCTTCGGAACAATGAATTAGGAGAGAATTAAGATCCACCAACTCTGGTACGAATTCCTTCTTTCTTTTCACCTTCTTACTCCGTAAGTCCACCTGATGCTCACCTGACTTATTTGTTGCTTCTTGTTTCATGGTTTCACGTACTGAGATAATCTCTTTTAAATGATCCTCACAAAGGAGAAACTGATCCAAGTTATCAATTCTTGCCGGCTCACCTTCGGAAACTGCTTGTTGCTTGCGAGCTATCCCCTCTGATGGATCTGGTTCTCTATAATTAAAAGCACATTTTTTAGTATGAGACTTGTCAGGTTTCACGTTGACCTTACTGACATTATTTCTTTTTGCTTCTTCATCAATCTCAGATTTTATTGGCTCTAAACAAATGAACAGCTTTCCAACAGCTGGAAGAAACTCCATTGCTTCTTCAGCACCCTTTTGGAATTGTATGGCTGAAAGGTTTTCTATAGATAAAGCAGATATAGGTTCAACACTGATCGAGGGGGGTTTAGATTTACTGTAAGATGACATTTTATTTTTAGAGACACTTTCTGTTGTATTACTTGAACAACTACCTGAAGTATTACTGCTTTGATTTCTATGGAATTGGGTCCAGGTGGGTGAATATGGATATACTTTTTTAAGGATATCATAGAAGGATTTCTCGGTATCTCGAAGAGCTACCTCTTCTTGATAAATGTCTTCATCTATATCTTCTTCTAACAAAATTTGGCCTATATAGTTGATCACTGCATTGGATGTGAGATCACAAACCTCCTGGCTAATTTTACCATTGCTTACCAAAGGTTCAGATGTTGTATTTCGGTTTTGGTTTTCACTCTCAAAGGCTGGGGGTGTTGCTTGACAATATTTAAATAAGGGTTGTGGTGTGTTTTGTGTATTTGGGTCTTTGTTACCATTTTCATGGAAATTTCTGTATGAAGCCATATGAAGCTGTGATAGTATAATTTGTGCTTTCAGAGTCATAATGTGGCAGTAACTGCAATTTGCAACAAACTTAACACGTTTAAATTTTTATTGCACAAGAGTCAGTTACAGAATACCCAAAGTATAAGTAAACATATGACATCATTTAGTCATTCAGTTGCTTGGCAAGTAAATTTAATTGTAAAGAAAATGTTGAATTACCTCATCATTTGTTCTTAAATATATCCATATAATTTTGAACTGCATACGGGCATTAATGGATCCAATAAATTTTGGATTTGGGGTTCAGAATTATTTTACTTGAAGTCAGCAAACTTTCCTTGAGTGGTACTAAGCTGTGGTTCAGGATTATTTTTAATTGAGGTTGACAAATTGTTCTGGAGATTGTAATACTCAGGTTTTGGATTGGAACCTTGAGCTGTTTGGATGTCATGATTGGTTTTTTTAGTCTGTAAAAATTTCAGGTTTATACTAACTAGGTAAATTGCATGGGCTTTCCTGTTAATTCCTGATATAGTGTCCAATAGATACTAAATTGATACATTAAAATTAAAAAAGGAGGAAGATGAAAAACTTGTTTTGAGGATTTCTCGAGCTTTTTTGGGCAAGTTGGATTATAATTGGAGTCAAAAGAATGGAACTATCAGTTGTGTTGTTATGGCTTCATTCACCATCACATATTCATTCTAGAAAGAAGAAACTAATTTAAGGATGCAATTATGATAAGACATGTTACTTGCACTAAAATTTGAAGGGCTTGATTTAGTTTTGAGATTTTAGAGGGGTCTGAATTTTAACATGCCAGTTAATTGCTCTACTGGTACATCTGCCATTGTGTGAGGGGTGGGGTTGTTAGGAGGAGGCGGGGGGGGGGGGGGGGGGATATATGTCAGAAAAACTCACTATGATATGGTGACTGGTACCAGGTTTCCACTGGATCCGATTAGTACTGACATCTAAGGTTTTTCACCAAAATGGCATGGGATTCTTGAAATTATTTTACCCGCTGAGGCGTGTGAAAGAATTTTTGTTAATGTTTTTTTTTTTTTTTTTGATATCATGAGGCGAGTTGTATATGAGGTATGATTGGTGCTGACAAATAGAACAGAAAATTAATTAAAATTCATAAAAAAAGTAGATAAAAGTTGTCAAATATTTAAGTCCATACATATCGGTGATCCTTTGTTGTTGCTCTCCTTTTCTCTTGTTTAGAGTGCAGAGAATACTTCTCTCAATATGAAGACCTCTCTTCTTCTATAGAAAATTAGTTACGGAGGGATCTAGATTGAGGTAGTCATCAATCAGTTTGACAATTTGAAGAAAAACATTATATCTATTTAATCATTCTTTTTAGAAAGCTTAACAGGAGCGGTTAAAATTTGAAAACCCCATCAGCCCTTCGAAATGATTATATCTATTTAATCATTCTTTTTTAAAAGCATGACGTCTGATGTTGATGCATGTGATTAAAAACTAAAAAGCTTGTTCAGTATTTAGCATGCCAAGCAGGACCAGTTCTGGCCCCTATGACCAGTTACCAAGCATATTAAGCTAATGACCACACCGAATGTTCGAGGACAAAAAAATGAAAATCTAGAACTTACAAGATAAATTGTAATCTTGAAACAAAAAGTAAAACTGCATTTTACAGATGGCAACAGGTCCAGAGATCTTTCTCTATTTTCTGTTATTTATTTAATTTTAATTTTTTTATTATTATTTTGGGAGATCTAGGTCCAAAGATTATTACTGACCTGCAAGCAGTAATTGATTGACAAGATAATGATCAAATTTGATCCGTCCATTAAATTTTTTCATCCAGAATACTGACAAGAAAATGTTCAAATTTGGATAAAAAATATTGTATTTGAATGATAAATTAATGAAGTGATTATGTTTTGATGATTATTGAACCACGGTGACAAAAAGCATGGGTAATTTAAAATTGAATTTAAACCTACTATCTAAATCTACTTTTAAAACTTTTGAACAATTAAAATTTCCTCGTTAAGTTTCCACAATAACAGAAAGTCATAAACAAACAATAAATTATAAAATGAAGTGAAATAATTAATATTGCGACAAGTTCTTTGTCGTCTGCTTAACACACACAAATCACAATGATAATTGGTGCAGTGGTTGCCTCCCTTTGGGGCCGTTAGGGGTGTACAAAAAAATCGTGAACCCGTTCAATCCGTTCAACCCATCCAATCCGAACCATTTTTTACCGGGTTAGCATGATGTTGGGTTGGGTACGGGTTCTAATTTTGACAAAACCGTTACTTCGGGTTGGGTTACGGATTTTGTACTAGTAAACCCATGTATAGTTCAACCCACCCGTTTATCATTATTTATTCCTCTTTGTCTCACTTTTTCTCGTGTCCTTACTCAAATATCTCTCAATTCATGAAATTTCGATCTTCTCCGTAGGCATGCACGTCCTTTATTCCTCTCACAATGACTCGAAAAGTTGAAAGATGATTCAAATGTGTCTCTAATTTGTCTCGAACTAAATTGTAATAGTCACAAAAATAGTTTTTATATGTATTTTTATTTGATCAAAATTTTAATTCACTAAACCCGTTTAACCCGGTTAACCCGTAAAAACCCGTACATAAAAAAATTGACGGGTTGGGTTGGGTTACGGGTGTACTAAATTTATTTTCTAACCCGGTATTATCGGATTGGGTTCAAATTTTGTTAAAATATCATCGACCCGCCCGTTGTACACCCCTAGGAGCCGTTTGGATTGAAGTGGGAATTTATAGAGAATTAGGAGAATTTTCAATTCCTAAACATAGGCTCCGTTTGGATGTGTTGAGAATAAGGTAGGAAGAAGGAAGAAGGGAAGAAATTTATTGGGAAGGGGTAAATTTATTGGGAAGTGTGTAACTTTTGTGAAGAGTTTGGATGGTTAGGAATAAATTTATTGAAAAAAATTCCTTATTCCTTATTCCTTCTTCCCACTTCCCACCATCCAAACACAGCCATAAATTTACTATAAGCAATCCAAACTCTTCACAAAGTTACACACTTCCTAATAAATTTACATCTAGAAATAAAAAAATTTCCAAATTTCTCCAATTCCTAACCGATCCAACTTTGATAGTTTGATTGGCCGTCAAGACCCAACAGACGAGTTTGACTCTTATAGCCATATATGTGACGGGTTAGAAAAGATGTTTAAATGGGTTAGAACATGCTTGTCCTTGTCACTGTCCACAAAGTTTTATAACTCAGCGGATCTCACGCGAAAAAGGACTGTGGCCGCGTGGTGGACTGGTGGGCTCTGGACCAATGAGAAGCGAGCATGTGGCGGTGGCGCAGACTGATGGGTACATATTTATTGACTGTTGACTAACTTAACAACATACATATTTCCAAAAAAATAAATAAAATAAAAAATTAAGAACATACAAACAAACAAAAAAAGAAAAATCAAAATACACAACTTTGGTCTCTTTGAGTCTTTTCCACGTAATCGAACAGAGTAATAATAATAAAAACTCCTGGGTCTTTTTCAAAGTTGGAATAATTGAACGCCTGATCTTTGCATGAGATTTTTTTTTTAATTTCCTTTACTTGATTCCTATGTTCAAGAGGAAGAAGAGCGATTGAGAGAGAAAGAGAGAGAGAGAGAGAGGTTTTTCATATCTAAAGGAGTATAATTCTGAGGTCAAAACAGAGAGAAAATAGAACAAGCTAAGGGAGAGAGAGGTATGGCATCTTATCTACAATTTTTTTTCTTTTATTTTTCTTTAAAGTAGATCTTTGATAAAGAAGCATTATATCTCTAATTAAAACGGTTGTTGCTATAACAGAGCATTCTAGATGTCTAATGCCACAATTAGAAAAATCTATGGTTTTTGAGAAACATTTACCTCATGCAAAATACATTCTGGCTTTACTAGTATTCAATCTACATTGGGATCAAACAATCATTTACAAAAATAAGTGACAATCCCGAGTGAACTAGAAAATTAGATAATAAATTTCTTAAAATTTTTGGAAATAAGAATGGAGCGCCTACCACTTTTCCTTTCCGTAAAAAAATGGGATAAGTGCAAAGTCTGAAGTTCAATACCACGAAAATCTCCCTTGCAGAAATACAAGACAAACCCCAAGTTTCTCTTATACCTAGTACTGGTACAGTTATCTAATGGTACCAGTGCCCTGTATCATCTTCCTTTCCAATTATAGCATGTATATAGATTGCTTGTTACAAAAAAGGATGAAAAAGAATTATTTGAAGTAACCGCAATAATGCCTAATCCGAAGTAGCAAACAAGCAATTACTATTTTCATTATCCAAAAATGGATAAGTGGAATTATAATTAAGCTAATTATCTCCTATTGCTTATACCATGTGAAGAGGGAATAGGGGATAAATTAGCTTTTACCTCTATTTATCTCATGTTTGGATGTGGCATATTTCTTGTTCCCTATTTCCTATTCTTTATACTTGCACAACCAAACACACCGGTTTTGACCCTGTGTACCAAGCCCCTGTCTGTGCCTTTAATTCTGGCCATGTTATCTATATATTTATAAACTTGGAACATGCTGCCATAATTTGACAAACCGATGTGTGTTTCGATTAGTCTATTTATACAAAAGGCATGGTGTCATGGCATTATTTATGCTTTTATCTATTTCGTATTTCTTTTTTTCTTTATTTTTACTTTAATTCCTCCATACACAGAATTTCGTTTCCATAAAAACAGAACCAAGCTAGTGATATTACTCAGGATACTTGATCTACGTTAATGATAGTTACTATATTGCTTGTATAATTTATGAAATTTATTTAATATTTGAAGAGGTCTCTTGATTTTAATATATTAAATTATGCTCCAGAAACATCTAATTTCAAAAGATGACTGTGATTTCTCAGTTCTTAGCCTTATACTAAGAACTCCAAATGATCAAAAAGAGATGTTTCTGAAATCATATTACGACCTTGTTAACAAATATATACCATTATGAGTTTGTTGAATATTAAAATAACACATCATGGATAAATTGTCACCCAAATAATGTTTCATTTTATGTTCGTACGTATTCCATTTTTTCATTCTCTAATCATCTCATCTCCATTTTAAAAATCAGTTAGTACTTAAATTATTGTCAATATCGTAAGTTGGATAGTTTCTGCAGGAGGGTACTAAACATAATCTATTACCAGGTTCATATGGCCTCAGGAGTTCAAAAGGGGTCTAATCCAATAGACAGGTTCTGGCACCGAGACATCTACCAAGATGGCAACAATGTTGCAGACAAACCAGAACACTTATTGGCATCTAACCTCACAACAACTCAAGCTTTCTCTACTGACAACCTAAATAGCAATATCACACCTAATCTTTTACTTAATAATTGCAAAAATAGACAGGAGGTGATTGATTTGACGTCCAGTGCGACCATTAACTATATAAGCCAGATTCTATTAGAAGAAGATTTCAATGAAGAGATAAGCATTTATCAAGAAAAGGCAGCTCTGAGAGACATAGAAAAATCCTTCTACGGTATCCTTGAAAAAGAGTACCCTACATCCCCTAACTGGCCCCAATTCCAATGTACTCAGAACCAAAATTCAACTGGTAATGGTTCGAGTAATACATCAAACTATGCTTCGGGTTACAATGTTGCATCTTACAACAAATATAAAACACTCTCAGTAAGTGGTAGCCCTATATCTGCTTTATCACTAGAGAGCCTACCGGCTGGTAGCAAAGAAGCAATGAAGTTTCTTCCAATAGAGCAAAATAGAATTAAGTTTCACCAAGAACCCAAGCACAACTGTTCAAGTAAAAATGATGCAACTGGCTATGAGTCTAGTGCTAAAATGAGTTCTTTTAATGAAGAATCAGGGTTATCAGGGGAGCAACCTCGAAAGCAACGGGCTATATTTCTAGATAAGCCGGTTAGAAATAAGAGCTTTGATGAACTGCTCTTGTCACACGACGGGGAATATTTTGAAGATGTTATCTCTCTACGTCAAATGTTGCAAAAAGAAATGGAGGATAAACCTAGAGACCATTTCAAAGACCAATCCATTATAATGGCACCAGAAATGATAGAACCCAAAGAGGTCTTGGTAGACCTTTGGGATCTCCTTATTCGTTGTTCCGAAGCTGTTTCTGTTAACAACATCAACCTGGCCTATGAACTCATTAAGCAAATAAGGAAACACTCATCACATAAGGGAGACAGCTACCAACGAATGGCATATTATTTGGTAGATGGACTTGAGGCACGCTTGGATGGTACAGGATGTGATATCTATTACAAACAAATTTCTAACCAAGGATCTGCATCTGATCTCTTGAAAGGATTCCGCATTTACCATGCTGTTTGCCCTTACCCAAGAGCATCATACTTCTTTGCTAATGAAACAATCCTCAACATTTCAAAAAATGCATCAAAGGTTCATATAATTGATTTTGGAATCGAACTCGGATTTCAGTGGCCATCGTTTTTTGAACGACTTGCTAGTTTGGGCAATACACACCAAAAGATTCGGATAACTGGCATCAGCTTTCCAGATAAGGGTTTACGGCCTGCCAAAACTGTTGAAGAGACAGGGCGGCGATTGTCAGAATATGCTCAGAGATTTAACATCCGTTTCAAGTATCAGGGCATAGCATCAAAATGGGAAAATATTCAAATAAAAGATCTTAAGATTGATAAAGAAGAAGTTCTAATAGTGAGTAGCTTATATTGCTTTAGAAACCTTGGTGATGAGACGATTAACATGATCAGTGCACGGGATAAAGTTCTAAGGATGATAAGGATGATCAAACCGTGTGTTTTTATTCATGGAATTGTTAATTCTTCGTACAGTAATCCGTTCTTTACTATGAGGTTTAAACAAGTTTTGTCCAGCTTTTTTTCATTTTTTGATATGTTGGAGTCGACAATGCCCCGACAGAGTGAGGGAAGGCTACTCATAGAAAGGACTTTTCTGGGTCCAAATGCATTTAATGCAATAGCATGTGAAGGTTCTGAGAGAGTGGAGAGGCCTGAGAAATACAGGCAGTGGCAAGCTAGAAATCTTCGGGCTGGTTTTGAACAGCTACCAGTAAATTCAATGATCAAGAAAAAAATAGAGAGTACAGTGAGAGGGCTTTTTCACAAGGAGTTTGTTGTTGATGAAAATAATAAATGGCTTCTCTTGGGATGGAAAGGAACCATCGTCTATGCCTTGTCCACTTGGAAACCGCAGGATTTTGACAGTGTCCGATTGCAAAACTAAATGATCTATGCATAATTACAAGTAGGATAATTCCACATTTGTAATTTAGGAGGATTTGTACTTCTTTTAATCAGTAATACCTTTTCCTCTGCCCTTCTATTATTGACGGTTTTGTAGTGGTTTTTCTCTCTTCAATAATTCGCATAGCATAGGTACATGATTTATATATTAATAATATCTTTGGGCCTTGCTTTGTACCAAGACTTCAATTTGAATAATTAGTAATATATTAAAATTCAGCTTACGTCTCCACGTATATATCTTAGGTAAATAGATATGAAATTAAAATTAGAGCAT
Organism: Rhynchospora pubera; assembly: GCA_028095005.1. Classification (NCBI taxonomy): domain Eukaryota; kingdom Viridiplantae; phylum Streptophyta; class Magnoliopsida; order Poales; family Cyperaceae; genus Rhynchospora; species Rhynchospora pubera. The sequence goes on from CM051461.1 coordinate 188,964,916, forward strand.
CAACACACTTAACTGTTATAAAAAAATTCTTGTTGAAACGCTAGTAGAACAACACGATTAAAATAAATATGCTCTTATACAGTTGTACGTACAAAATTACCACTCAGCTGCGGAAATATATATGGAAGAACATACGTGCATAAATTATGAAAATAATGTTGCGTGCTGCATCAACGAAGCAGAACTAAATTTCCCCTTTTATTATTTAAATTTAGTTATGAAGTCTTGGTTATTATTTAAATTCCCCTTTCCACTCCGTTTGGATGGCTTCTTCCCGGAATAAGGAATAAGAAATAACCACTTTTTACCAATAAATTTATTTCTAACCATCCAAACTCTTCACAAAAGTTACACACTTCCCAATAAATTTACCCTTCCCAATAAATTTCTTCCCTTCTTCCTTCTTCCTACCTTATTCTCAACGCATCCAAACGGAAAGGAAGAACATTTACGGGCCGGGGCCGTTTGCTGAATTAGGCTCACAAAATACGGCACTAATTTTTACAAGGCAAACCAAAATTGAGTCATTTTTCTGATAATGACATCACAATCAACATCGAAAGTGAAAACTGAATACTGGCTGCCTTCAAAAACAAGATATGTGCTAAAGATGTTTTTTGTTGTAAAATATCATGTGCTAAAACGATTCCACGAAACAAATCGAATATTACAAACTACAAATTATTAAATCTGGTTAACATATCTGGTGATCTATTTTAATTTTACCCTTCCAAACATGATAAAATTTAAATTGCATAATAGAACGACAGATTTGTTGATTCAAATCTTGTCCACATCCAGTTGGATGCATTACTTGAGAAAATATAATATAAGAACAAAGAAAAGAAGCGTATGACATATTTTGAGCATAATGCACGCCTCATCAAAATTAGGAGGTTTGCGCCGACTTTGGTTTCCATGTTGACAATGCATCAAATACCCTCCCATTCCAACCTTGAAGTAACCAATTTCCATCTTCCTCCATGAAGAATATCTTGTTATTGTAAGCTTCTGTCAATATTTCACGGCATTCTTTCACAACGGCATTCTTTCACAAATGTTAACAGTCTTCTCTTGTTGGTCTTTTCCTGAGAGAACTTCAAGTTTGTCTTCTGTTAACATTTGGTTTTCTGGTATTGAGCCCATTTGTACGCCTAATAAAATCCACAAGTGCTCTGCCAATAAATAAAGTAGATTTATGAAATTCTAATGAAAGAGTTATAAGTTATGGCCTTATTGGAGAATAACCTACTATAAAAGGAAAAATTCGGACATATGTTCAATTTTTATATTTACTGAAATAATAAAACAATAATTTCAGAATGAAATTATAATTCATATGATTTCTACCACAACCAATAGAGCAAAATTGAAAAACAATGAAGTATATAATTATATATCCAAGAAAACTTAGTTGACAATGTAATATCCATAACAACATAGCCCCAAAAAAAAAGTACTGACAAGGACATGACTATAGTAGAAAAAAGGGAATTATTTGACAAAGCTAATCAAACTCCTACAATGACATCCTCCAAGAACAAAGTTCAATCCATGATAAAAAACAGGTACTTGTAATATGTTATGTATGACACCAACTCTAGGGTTTCAATTAGTTTTGTTGTTAGAAAATTATCAGGTAGACTGGAAATTTACAAACAAGCTATATTCAAGCCAAATTTTCTATTGAAATTGTCTTATAAATAGACAACTTACTTATACACTAGAAATACTCATATAAACATATAAAAGTGTACATTCAAATACCTGAATCTTTAAGTGCAGAACCTTGTTCTGTTACGCTCAACGAGGACCTGTTACTTGGGTAGACATTCCCCACACACTGCAATAAGTATAAACAAACTCTAAATTAATGTAAGCAGCTATAATTTTTACTGTAAATTTGAAATTGTAAGCACAAAATTATATGCACTAGTCTACATTCCAGATTGCAACGACTTATTTGACAGTTGTCTTTTGAACTGGAAATTGGTAAGGAGAAAAATTTCCCCCTTTTCTGGAAAAGTCGCTTTGGGGAACACTTATCAGGCCAACAAGTACTTAGCATAAAATTTTGAAGGGTGCGTTTGGATAGGTGTGGGAAGAAGGGAAGAAGGGAAGAAGTGAGAAGAAGTATTGGGAAGTGTGTAACTTTGTGAAGAGTTTGAATTGCTTATAATTTTTTTTCTTCCCATCTTCCTTCTTCCTCTTCTTCTTCTCTCATCCAAACGCACCCGAAATAAAATGTAGCCAACTCTTCTAGCTTAACATATCAGAAATGATTCTCCGGTGAGGTTCAACTTTACATAAATCCCCATCAAAGAAATACAGGAATTGTTATAAATTTTCGGTCTCCCCTTTCCAAAAGATCAGAAAAGAGAGAAGTTATTGAGAGAGAGAGAGAGAGAGAGAGAGAGAGAGAGAGAGAGAGAGAGAGAGAGTATGATACCTCAAAGGAAGAAGTCGTTAGGTCTGATAAAATTAGGGGCAAATTATAAAAATTAAGACTCTTGCTCACACTGGTTTTGCCTTCGCTTTCCCAAACCACAAAATTATTTTTGTTTCTCCGAATTCTTCGCAACTCGCAACTAAACAAATCTAAGCGCAGTATCCGAATTATTTTTTTACCCTTGACGGTCTATGACCATGAGGCGATATTTTCAGTGTTAAAACTAAAAGGCAAGGCAAGTACTAATTTTTTTTTTTGACTGAATTATGTACTCAAACCTACGATTGTTGATATACGTAGAATTCGATAGTCAAATTCACTGCACCAAATATACTTGCTCAATTTTTGTTATGCGTGGGTAGAATTCATCTTCCTTTCCTTTTTTTTTTTTTTTTTTGGGTGTTTCGTGAAGGGGTTAGATGTCGTTTTCAAGACAAACTCTCGAAGTTTTAAGACGCCACCCGGTGTAAGGTTTTCCTTTGACTTCTCCTTCCGGACAGACTTCTTCCGCAAAATAATCTTATTAAATTAAAAGGGATTGCCAACCATTCAAGCTTGTCTTTGTTGCTCTTGCTCCGCCTCCACTACAGAAACAGCCGCCCACCATTTTATTAATTTAAATTGTGATTTGTGACTTTGCCCGTCACCTTTGGACTGCCCTTCAATTACGTTTTAATATGCCGGTTTTGTCCTTCCCGTCGCTTTTACATGACTTTTTGTTATTCAACAGAGCCAACTCGCATCCTGATTGGGACATTATCTGGGCATGAACCTCATGGGCAATTTGGAAAGAACGTAATAAATTTGGAAAGAACGCAATTTGGATCGCTTAAAAATTTGGAGAATTTAGTAAAGTTGTAATTTCTAGGAATAAATTTATTGAAAAGTGTGTAACTTTGTGAAAAATTTTGATTATTTATAATAAATTTATGATAGAAAGATGAAATTCCCCAAATTTTTTGGAGAATCCAGCCCCTAAAATTTTCTCGGAGACAAGCAACCAGCCTAATCAACTGTTGCCATCGATTTGCTTAGCATAGATTTGGTTGTAATTTGGGATTGGGATTGTAAGGAAGCGGTTAGGCTCCCTAGCTTTTGCTTTCCTTTTGTCGTTGTAACATGTACTTGTTTTTTTCTTATTATTTTAATGAAATTGCTGGCGTGGCTCTCGCAATCTAGTAGGGTCCTGCGATCGTGCGTGTCGTGTCGTGTCAAACACGATCGTATTGAAGTCTCGTGTCATGTCGTGTTGACACGAATTACTTTTTTAATCGTGTCGTGCTAAATGGTGAAGGAAGCTAACACCACACGACTAACACGTCGTATCGTGCCGTGTTGGCACACCGTGTTAGTCATGTCGGATTTTTTTTATATTTTTAAAATAATAAAAGTTAAAAGTAAAGGGAAAAAAATTACTGGACTGTAATAATTTATTATTTGAAGTTTAAACTTTTTATAAAAAAAAATATTTATAAAAGTAATAATTAGATAAGAACAATACGAGTTAAAAGGATGGTAAATAATATGATATAGTATTATAAATTAGATTTAAATTATTAATTTTGTTTAAATAATTAATATTAATAATTAAATTTGCGTTGAAGTGTCATGTTAGTTCGTGTTCGTGTCATGTTACGTGTCTAATCGTATTGTGTCAAATTGTGCCAATTTTTTAAAACTTCCAACAGGACACGATAACACGATCGTGTTATGCCAATTCCGTACTCGTGTCATGCTAACACGTGTGTGTGTCGTGGCAGCATGATCGTGTCTTATCATTTTGATTTTGGACAACACTACCGCCTAGCCTTCAAAAAAAAAAAAAAAAAAGTAGACAGAACAGTATTTAATTGAGAGGCGAAGTGATTGATGATTATAATAGATTCTAGTCTCGTTTCAAATTATAGATTACCAAAACCACCAATAATATCTATAATATAATCTAATAAGAATTAATTAGTAACTTTTACAAATTAAAAAAAAACATATCGATTTTTGTTTCAAACAAGCTAGAATCTATTTTATATCATATCGGAAATATTTATAGAAAAATTATATTAAATTATAGTTTTAATTATAATTCTTGAAATCATCAAATCAATATTTATATCTAAATATAATATAATATGAAATGTAATATCCATTTTTTTCGTAAAATTTATAGTATCCAATTTTTATTTTATTATTAATTTATTACTCATTTTCTTCGACTGTACGGTCATTTTTGTCCTCAAAACTTCAAAAAGAGGTTCTTTTCATTTTCTCTTCTTTTAGACTTCGTTTGGATAAGGTGTGGGAAGAAGGGAAGAAGGAAAGAAGTGAAAAGAAGTATTTGAAAGTATGTAACTTTATGAAGAATTTAGATTGTTTATAATAAATTTATTCTCTTATTTCTTCTTCCTTTTTCCCAAATGAAATTCAAACGGAGCCTTACGTGGTTTCTCTACGGCAGCTTTATCATGTCTGCGCGTGCGGACACTTCTGTATTGAGGATGGATCACTCTTTGTTTAACTAATATATTAAAAGAAAAAAAATTAGACGAAAAGGTGGAGACTTCTCCATTTTGCTTTTCCGGTTTTCCCCAATTCTTATTACTCCATTCTCTTCTCCAAGCACAAAATTTCTCCTGAAGATCTCTCCGCAGTTTGGTAAAGATCGGAAGTAGTGGTCTACTGCCCAACAAATTTTATTAAAATTTTAAAATTTTGAAATTCAAATTGTTGGTCCTCTTAAATTTTAGGAGCGAGGTATTTTCATATAAATTTTCTAAATTATAAATTAATTTAATTGTGATTCTTATAATAAGGAAGAACATTCTGCGGGCCCGTTTGCTGAATTAGGCTTACAAAATACTGCACTAATTCTTACGAGGCAAACCAAAATTGAGTCAATTTCCCGATAATGACATCACAATCAACATCGAGAGTGAAAACTGTATAGTAAAGGCTAGTGCCTGCCTTCAAATCCAAGATAATCATGTGCTAAAGATGTTTTTGTTGTAAAATATCATGCGGTAACCCTTATATAATGCGAAAAGTTCGGTCCTGTGATCCTGTCCAACAGTTGAGCAGCTAATAAACCCAATGAAGATATGTTCGAACCTTAGAAATTTTAATCTAGACATGAAATTTCAATAAAATCAACTCTTCTAGTTCGAGAACTCACAAAAATTCACAGATGCGCTCAAAGTGTTGTAACTTATGTACCAAAAGGGCAAAAAAAAAAAAAAAAAAAAAAAATCTTGTGTGCAAATTCAAGAATCTTTGTACAAATTTTCGGCATAAGTATATTGCTATTCATGACTTTCGTGCATATATTAACATCAGGCTTCAACCAACTTCATTTTTGTGTTACTTAAACATAATTTTAGCTTAAATTTGTCACGACAGTATATATCAGGGCTATATTTTATATCGCAATAGTGACCAATTTTATTTGTGAAATTTGTGCAAAAGCAAAACAAAACGATTCTGAGAAACACATCGAATATTACAAACTACAAATTATTAATCAATCTGGTTAACATAGCTGGGAACCTATTTTAATTTTACCCTTCCAAACATGACAAAATTTAAATTGCACAATAGAACGACAGATTTGTTGAATAAAATCTTGTCCACTTTCAGTTGGGTGCAGTACTTGAAAAAATATAAGAACAAGAAAAGAAACGTATGATACATATTTTGAGCATAATGCAGGCCTCATGAAAATTAGGAGGCTTGCGCCAACTTTGGTTTCCATGTTGACAATGCATCAAATGCCTTCCCATTCCAACCTTGAAGCAACCAATTTCCATCTTCCTCGATGAAGAATATCTTGTTATTGTAAGCTTCTGTCAATATTTTACGGCATTCTTTCACAATGGCAGGATCCAAGGGAACTGGTTCAAGCCCAGCCCGTAAGTTTCTTTGGTGCCACTGCTTGTAGGTCTCTGGCTTCATTGTCCAATCAGAACCCTCACACGCTGAAACATTAAGGATGTCTCGGGCAAGGAAATCTCTTTCCATGATTTGCCTCTGCTTGTTGCCCCGTGGGATCAAAATATCCAGTAATTCAAACAATGCTGAATAAAGGTTCAAGCATTGCCTAAAGCGTGTTACAAAAAATGGGCTAAAAGTCTGGATACTCAGAACTCCTTCAAAGAAAATATGTGGTTTCATCTTGTATATCAGCTTGAGAACTTGGTCCCTTGGGCTGTTTAAGGAAACCACCTCGTCCCCAATTTCTCTAAGGCGCCAGAAGCAATTAACTATAAGCACCTCACCTTTCCTAATTTTCAGATCATCCAGAGAAATAGTCTCCCAATTTTTCGATGCCATCCCATTGTACTCAAAAGGAACATTGAAACTTCTTGCATAATCTTCCAACCTCCGACCAGCTTCTTCTACTAGTTCGGCAGGGCGAAATCCTGGACGAGGGAAATCCACTCCTGTGATGCGAAGCTTTATGCCTTTCATATTCTGATCAGACAAGGCTTGTATTACAGATGGCCACTGAAATCCAAACCCAATGCCTAAATCAACTATATGCAGCACCCCAGTTTTCTTCGCCATATTCAGAATAGTTTGGTTAGCATAGTACATTGTAGTTCTTGGGAAGGGGCAAACAGTGATGATCAGTTGGCAAATTTTTAAAAATTCTATGGTAGAAATTCGTTTAGCCAACAACTGGCGCCAGACCTCACTCCCAGTGCCTGTCAAACGTGCCTCGAGGGCATCAGCAAATGCAAAGGCCATCCTTTGGGTCCAATCTCCATCAAGAGAAGATTGATTCCTTATCAGCTTTATAAGATCTTCAGCCATTTGATGGTCATTAGCATATACTGCATGAGAACATTGGATTAGAAGTTTTTTAATATCATCTACTTCCTCTTGATTGTTCTCAGAGAATTTGCTAGCTTCCCTTTGAACTGCCTCTCTTATATTAGAAAGTTCTTTCATGTAATTATCATGTTTAAGAAGCACTTTGTCGAAGAGGGTATTTCTACTGGCTGTTTCTTCTGAGCAGGAAGCACAAACTTTGCGATTTCGTCCCTCCAAGTGATCCAAATCATCAATATTTGATTTGTTTTTATGCCTTAACTGCTTTCTTACAAAATTCTCATCTTTTTCATCCTCTCCGTGAAAATCTACCCTATCAAGATCATCACCTTGCTCACATGTTGAAGCAACAGAGAGTTTGTTTGCTTTAAAATTTACAATTAACTTGTCAATACTGGGAAGAAACTTCTTTCCTTCTTTTACTCCCTTATCAAACTCAGATGCTTGTCTGGTAACCAGGTTATCAGAACCAGATTGGTATGAAAAATTATGAACTATGGAATGAGGATATGCCTGTGTTCCTTCTGGATCATCTGATTCATCCACTGTATGAGGGTAATTTTTGCTAAGAATATCATAGAATGGTTTTTCCATTGCACGTACAACTGACTCTTCATGAAACAAGGTATCTTTTGTGTCTTCTTCCAACAGTATCTGGCTGATGAAGTTCAAGGTTGCTTTTAGAGCAATATCAGAATAATTGCTTGAGATAAGGGCCTTCTCTTGTTGGTCTTTCCCTGAGAAAACTTCTAGTATGTCTTCTGTTGGTAGCATTTGGTCTTCTGGTATGCTGCCCACTTTTATGCCAAATAAAAACCACAAGTGATCTGCCAAGAAATTAAGTAGGTTTATGAAATTCTATGAAAGAGTTATAAGTTATGGTCTTACTGGAGATACCCTACTCAAAAAAGGAAGAATATTGACATCAGTCCAATTAATATTTACTGAAATAATAAAACAATATTGAGCAAAGTCAGAATAGAACCATAACTCATGTGATCTATCACAACAAATAGAGAAAAATTGAAAAACAATGTAGTATATATATATCCAAGACAGCTTAATTGACCATGTAACATCGAGGACAACATAGGCACAAAAATGTACTGACAAGGGCATGCTTATAAGGGGAAAAAAATAGGGAGCAATGAGTTATTTTTCATAATTGAACTCCTACAATGGCATCCTCCAAGAACAAAGCTCAATGCCATGATAAAAAACAGGTACTTGTATTGTGTCAAGGACGCTAGATCCAAGATTGTATTGATACCAATTCTAGACTTTCAGTTAGTTTTATTATCAGTAAATGAGACACAAAATTGTCCCCATTTAACTTATCAAATTGCCTCACAAATAAGAAACGAGCTAAATTTATAGTATAGAAATAGACAATCTACATCATAGATTTCTGGCAGGATATCTGGTTTGAACCTTGCTCCTTAAAATGTTGTTTTCCCTATTTCTATGAGATCTGCTGTAATAAAGAGTGCATGGTAGAATAGACTATAATGCAACAAGGGGCTAATTTACTTTTCAACAGGAGCTTGTCAGGAGTTCTAGCTCAAGAATTCTCTATGCTTATACAATGGATCAGTCAGGTTCACTCTCTGAGGAGGTAGACCAACATACGTGGAGATGGGATCCAAGGGTCTTTTTACTTCTAGGACTTGTTATAAATTTCTTATTTCGGAGGGGTTAAATTAGAAAATGCCAATCTGTGGTGGGAAGTAAAGTTCCTCACAGAATAAAAATTTTCATGTGGCTACTACATAACAATAGAGTACTCACGAAAGATAACTTGCAATAAAGTGGGTGGAGGGTAATTCTCACTGTGTTTGTTGTACTGAAAATGAAAATGCTAACCATTTGTTTTTGTTATGCCCCAGGATCCAAAGAATTTGGTATTGGATGGGTTATTGGCTTATTGCCAAGAATGGTTTCATTCGTGGCGCACCTTACAAGATATTGAATTTTTTTGCCCTCAATCTTCAATACTATAATAGACATGCATTCTTGGTTGCTTACTGTGCTCTTTGTTGGAATACCTGGCTAGATAGAAACAAATTGTACTTTTCATAATACTCGCCCAAAAACTATGAGACAATCGCTGACAGCTATTTGTGCTTTGATTAACTATTGGGCAGGGTTGGCTTAAAAGGAAATACAAGAACGTATCAGCAACTGGATTCCAATCAATTGGGATATGAATCATATGATACCAATCCAAATGCTGGACCATGTACAGAAAGTGACAGCTGGAGATGCAGGTGAGTTTGTACCAGAAGGGACAAACATGGCTAGAGACATTGCTCTATTTTTACTTACTGATAAACTTCTGTAATTTAAAAATTGTAATGTTTCAGAATAAGGAATGGGTAACAATGCTTTGTAAAAAAATGTGTTTTTAGTGTTGTAATAAATAGGACTTTGCCAGGAGGAAAGTGGTAGTAGCTAGTAGGATCACAGCTGAGTGGTTAATTGCTCAGATTAGCATTTTGCTTTTGGTGTTTGCTTTTGTTGGAATTTTGAATTAATCTTGAATGTTTTATATAATGAAATAGTAGCCATGAGCTACTTTTTTCAAATAAAAAAAAAATTGTACATTTAATACCTGAAACTCAAAGTGCAGAACCTTGTGCTGTACATCACAACTGGGACCTGTTACCTGGCTAGACATTCTCCATACACTGCAATAAGTATAAACAAACTCTAAATACAAACAGCTACAACTTTTGACTCTAAATTTGATATTGTAAGTATGAAATTATGTGCTACTAATGAAATTGGTAAGGTGAATTTATTTTCCTTTTTCTGGAGGAGTTGCTTTGGGGAACAGTTATCAGGCCTACATGTACTAAGCATTTTGAGATAAAAGCGTACTAAATTCTTCCAACTTTACACATCAGAACTAGTGGAGTTCAAATTTACACATCAAAGAAAATTCCCCATCAAAGAAATAAACAAATACTAACCAATTTTCACCTTCCCGTTCCGAAAGATAGAAAAAAATATTGCAATTTGTTCATTCATTCGTAGATGAAGAGAGAGAGAGAGAGAGAGAGAGTATGATACCTGAAAGGCTGGAGTCGTTATTTGTCTGATAAAATGAGGGGCAAATTGTAAAAATTAGGAGATGCAGCAGAAAAGAATCTTGGTCGAACTGGTTTTGCCTTCTCTTTCCCAACCCACAAAAGCATTTTTGTTTTTCTCCGAATTCTTTGCAAGTCGCAACTAAACAAATCTAAACGGAGTATCAGAATTCTTTTTTTTGACCCTGGACCTTGAGGTACTTTTTTTTTTTGACTGAATTATGTAGTCAAACTAAGACACTAGTGATATGAATAGCTGTCGACGGAGTGCCGTTTCCGTTCTGTTCCGTCCATATGGAACAGTGAACGAAACAAGAAATGTGTCTCGTTTTTAAGAACAGAACGGAAACGAAACGCTAAATGGGCAGAAATCAATGGAAAATGAAGGATGGAACGGTAAATGAGATGGAAAACTGTTTCGTCTGCCGGAACGAAACAGAAACAAATCACTATGTCTGTTCCGTTACCTGGAACGGGACAGAAACGAAATCATGTGTTCCGTCTTTTTTTTTAACGTTCGAGTCGTTTGACAGCCCGTATGACTTGTAAGCCAAGTATTTTATTTTATTGACTGAATTATGTAGTCAAACTAAGACACTAGTGTTGAAACTTGAAAGCCAAGTTTTTTTTTACTGAATTATGTAGTCAAACTACGGTGGCTTTATTTTTTATTTTTTATTTTTTATTTTTTTATTATTATTTTTTTTATCTCCGAGTCCGAGCCTCCGAGTAGATGTAAGAAGAACAGTATTTAATTGTCAGGTGAAGTGATTATTACGATTTTTAGTGAAGAAGCGTGTCAGCAAGTTTATAATATTAAGAACTTTTAATATCACATAATACTATTGACAATTATAATTAATTGATTATTATAGCCGATTATAGTATCATTTCAATGTACGGATTACCAAAAAGAGTTTATTAATTACTTTTATTCAAACGAACGTAGGTGGTCCGTGGCTCCGACTATGCCTCTATAAATAAATGGTCTCTTATTTCGAAAATTACTTTTACCCAAACAAGTTGAATTTATTTTACATCATATCGCAAATATTTTATAGAAAATTATATTAGATATGATAGGTTTAATTTTAACAAGGTGGGGAAGCGCGGCTTTGCCACGTCTTAGTGGATTTTTTATATTTTAAATTTAAGAACCAGTAATAATTTGTCATCGCCGCTATATGATGGCTGACATAAGATTTGTTGCATTGTTGACATTTTATTTAGATCAGCTCATAAAATATTATATTCCATATTTTAATTTGTTTCATACATGATTTTTTTGTTTTTTTGTGCTATTTCAAAATGGCTCATCTGTCTAATCGAAAGAATTGCCAAATTTATCCATACGAATTAAATTGCAGTATTTGAGTAGTTAGTCGAATTTATTATAGGACCAACTATCTTTTCCCAAGCTCTTCAGCATCAATTACATTGAATTTAATAATAATAATTTTAATAGAGAAGCAATTAAAGGGACTCAAATGACACCTCTTTCCTTTTTTTCTTTTTATTTTTTTTGGGAAAAAAGTAACTCAAGAATTACCGTCTCAGTGAAAATTAAACTTGATTACAAATAGTACTTAATACCTCAAACCTTTATGCGTCATGCATTAGCTTCTACTAAACTATTACTATAAATCTAGGTCCTCATACTCATCAAGCAAGAGAACACATAGTACCCTAACATTTTATTACAAAATCAACAAACAACAGATAAAATCAATTATGGGTCTGACCTAATATTATCCTCCGATCTGCTGCAGTAACAGTAAAATATAAAGATCTGAAATTGTCGGTACAATGGTGTCACTGTTAGAGCATATGTGGAAATCAAGTGCTCTATGTAGGTCTCCATTTCCTACTTGTAGAAATTGACGTTTCTTTTCCTACCTAAATTATTTCATTCTGAAAAAAAAATAACAATTACTATAAATCAATGCTAAATTATTGGGAACCGTATGAATTGAAGAACTCATGGTGGTTTAGTTTGACCCACGAAGCTATTGTCAAGAAAATGTAAAAAAAGAAATAGGGATATTAAATCATCTGGTCTGTCAGAATTGACTGGTTCTATTAAAACAAAGCCTCACCTAATTCATTAAGCCCAATGAAAATTTTGCAAGAAGCATTCTATAATGAATATACATTGTATATATATTATGTTTAATTATTATGCGATGACAAAATACCTTTTTTCGGTGTATTCTTACGACCTCACTTTGAAAACTTTGCATTATTCAACTTGTAATTCTGAGAATACACAAAGAAAGCTGTAACATATGTTGCAGGTCTTTCTCAAGTAATATTTATACATATTTAATTAACATATCACTATATAATTCTCTAATACTTTATGTTCTTTTTTTTTTTTTTTGCTTTTTGCTTTCTGACCCAAAACTTTACTGGTACCACTCAGTGACAGTCCTCCCATCTCCCTCTAGTTAAATGAAAACCTTAGTTCCTATGTAGAGCCTATCTCACATATATTCATTGTAAGATGAAATAATATTTTCTAGATCCACATCATCATCCATAGTTAAGTTTTACATAAAGTTGAATCAAATCATAATATAATTAATTTAGATACTGGACGTGCATAATTTTTAGATAGATGTCCATGTGCATGTACCAGTAAATAAGGAACCATTCACTACGATATCAATTGAAAATATGTAAAGTAAAACAAAGATAAAAAATAGAATAAATGTTATTGATTGACAATTGAAACAAATATATAGCAATAAAATCTTTCTATCTCAATAATTTGAAAACTGAAATGATAAAAAAGGAGCTAGCAAATCAGGACTAAATTAGTACCTTTGTGACTTGATCTTCCAAAAGCTTTACCTCACAACCAGTAGAGCCAGTGCAAACTCGAAGGCAATATTGCTTCATCAAGAATTGTGTAACTAATATGTTTACAAAATTCAAGTTCAATTTACCTTAGCTTACAACCAAATCAAACAAAGCTTTTGAGATTTAACAAATTAGCAGCCTAGAAAAAACAATTGATATGGGTTAATACCTCATCACTTGCTACTTGTTGTGGTTGGGGTGGGGGATCGAAAGGGAGGGGGTGAGGCAGGGAGTTGCATGGCGGAGGAAGGTGGGGGGAAGTCCACGGAAGAGGAGGTAGGGCTGGAGGTGAGGCGGGGAGTTGGCGGATGTGGAGACGGAGATCGATCAGCCAAGAGAGGCGGCAGCGGTGTTGTTGAGAACAAAAAAGAAAGAAAGAGGGAAGCATCGAGAGAGACTGAGAGACGATCTTTTTGCGGAGAATCATGAACGATCAGATTTCACTTAAAATATGAATAAACGGTGAGATTGACGAAGAAAATATCGGTCAGAATATCGGCCACGGAAATTAATATATAAATAAATAAATAATATCTTAGATTCATAAAACCATCAAATTAATAATTATCCTCTAAATATAATATAATATAATGTGATAAGAAATATTCATTTTTTATAAAAGTTACAGTATCCAATTTTTATTTTATTAATTAATTACTAATGTACCGATCAAAAAGGTTCCTTCCATTTTCTCTTTATTCTCATGGGTTTCTCTACGACAGCTTTATCATGTCCGTGCGTGCGGTGCACTTCTGTATTGGTGATCGCTAGCTCTTTGTTTAACTAAAAGCAAGGGGGGATAAAAAAAGGAACGAAAAGGTCGGGACCTCACCATTTACTTCCTTTTGTTTTCCCCCTCTTTGTGCCACGCAATTTGTCTCCACAGTTCGGTAAAAATCTCTCTTCATTTTTTTTCAGGAGCTGAATCGTTCTGACTACCGATTCTCGTCTACAATTCCCTTTATAATTGGTTTCCTGTAGAATATTATGATGGACATTGATCGATTTGGGAAATATTTTTTGCTCTTTCAAAATTGTCAGCGATGGGGGAGATTATGAGGTAGTAGGTACTAAATTTTGGAGAATCGAAAAGGAAGCGACATTTAGGTTATTTCACTGAGACCGTGTGACTGATGGGGAGATTGAGAAGATTCAATCGCTTTTTTTCACGATGAAGATCACTTGTTTTAAACATTTACTCTGGAGTAATTATGTATGCAATTTCCTCAATGCACTTAATTTTGTTCATATTTTCCATCCTAATTTTTGTTTTCATCCAGAGTTATGGCTGTTGCAAAGTTATATTCTACTTATGAGCTGATACTGGTACAGGTGATTTTCCTCCAATTCTGCTATCAGGCCTCCTCAACTAAATTGTATTTGCTTCTCCATCTTACAAAGAAGCTGCAACACATCTTTTATCTTTATTTTATTTATTTTTTTTGAAATGCTTTCAGCCACCTACATTAGTTCTGGTTTTAAATTGCAATACTATGTTAAGTGCAAGATAGGACGCACCTGAATAGAATGTTTAAGGAAACTATTTCTCATATATAGTTTTGGTTTGAGTGTGTTTCTTCTGCCATTATTTGCTATGGCACACATTTCGGATGTCCAATTAAGATCTAGCACAGATGGACTTATGGTTTTTAAGGGTATTTTTGAGATACGTGCAAGATAAGTGATGAAAGTCTAGATTCAGTATCATCATGCCGGTGATACTATGACCGAGGATGTGAACTTGTTTGTATGAAGATTTCAATCATCTGATTTTAATCCTGTATATTTGAGTTCTATGGACATGCAGATGAAAAGCCTCCTAAATAACCATCTTTTTTGTGAATTCATTCTGTAATATATAAAACGCAGATTGGATTTGGAGAATATGACCCTGTGATTCAACATGTAAATAAAATCATATTTGGACCTGGACTCCAAAAGTGTTTACTTTTACAATTAAAACTATTATTATTATTATTATCATCAACATCTTATCAAAGTTGGTTAAACAATTACAAATTCATTATAACACACATAGTAAGGAAAGACTGCCATTTCAAATCTTACAATTATTTACACTCAACACTTATGCAAAGTTCTCACTTCCTTGTTCTAAGTTATAATCATGAATGGAGATTCAAAATATTGACTTGTGTTTTTTTCGTTATTCTGGACATACATCACTTGGGCTTAGAAGGACAATGCTACCAGTTCCTGTGTACCTACGGCGGGGTCTCAAGCATATGTAGTATTGATAAGGCACAACTACTTTAATCTATGTAAGAGCAATATAACGTTGTGCCTGTAACAAAAGAGGGATTTTCTTTCTTGTAGTGAAACCAAAAGTCTCAGTCATGTCCAACTCATCTGGTTTCATCCCACAAGGAAGCTCCCAATTGAAATGGTAGAGAAGGTTTGCCAATGCTAGCTCAAGAATTGCTAATCCAAAGGACATGCCAGGACAACTCCTACGCCCAGCACCAAAAGGTATGAATTCCAATGCATTCAAACTCACATCACTGTTCATGTCTGCAAACCTGTCTGGTTTGAAGTCATCTGCATCCTTCCAATGTTTAGAGTCTCTTCCTATCAAAAGTGAAAACATATTAAGAGAAAAGGTTTTAAATTGCCAAGTTGTTAGGGTCAGATGAGGGAAAAGGAAAAGAGAGACAGAGAGAAGATAGAGAAATTGAGAAAAGAGGAGAAAAGAGATTTTTGGAAATATTTCTTATTATTTTCTAACATCCTCCAGTACACTTATATAGATATAAAATAGAAGAGAAAATAAGAAAGATACATGAGATATGGAAATCTCTAATTTAAGTAACTAATTAAAAGTAATATAATTCTAATATTCTAATTGCCTTTGTTAGCTTAGATATCAATCTAGCCACTTAAGGTAATATTATTCGTTGCACTATGTGGCCCTTTGTGTGGTCTGCACGTAGGTGCAACACAAGTCATGTATTTTTCTTATTTTTACTTTTCTAATTTCATATACAGAGTATTTAGTCCATCAAAATTACCAAGAGCCCATAAGTTTACAAGCACACATGCCCCCTTTGGAATGTTGTAGCCAAAGATTTTACACGCCTCTCGACATTCCCGTGGCAGTAGTGGACCAGGAGGATGCAATCTCATTGTTTCTTTTATGACAAGGTGCAGGAAGTTCAATTTGGCAAGATCTGATTCAGTTATGTAATCACGTCCTTGGAGCTGTTGTCGAACCTCGGTTTGTGCCTTCTGCATCACTTCTGGATTTTTCATTAGTTCAGCTATGGTCCAATCTAAAGTGACTGTAGTTGTGTCCGTGCCTGCCGTAATAAGATCCTGAAAATTGGGTCACGATCAAAATTGAAATGTTGCTTAGGAAAAAATAGTTTAAACCAGCGAACAATAATGCCGTTTAAATGAAGAACACAAAGCTGACAAAGTAAAAACATTTTGTGGATGATGAATTCTCTTGGATGTTACTCATGTGGAATTTGCAAATATTCTAAACCAAACTACGGAAACAAAAGTTTGGTATGTATTAAGATTAACTTCACATTTTGCAAGATAATTGAATTCCAAAATAAGAGAATATGATGAGAAGACTTACAAGGATAACAGCTTTGATGATATCTGGAGTAAGTAAGTTATTCTCTGAATTTTCATCATATAGCTTCAGGAGTACTCTTAGCAAATCCTCCACCTCTCCATCTGATTCCCTTGTTCTATGTTCCTGTATTATGCTGTCTAGTAATTGATCAAGGGTCCAATGACACTCCTTGGCTTTCTGCTTAGTTCCACTAATCATGTTTACAATACCAGATGATGGGAACAAGTTAGCTAGATTGAACCCTGTGATAAGATCAAAAACCTTCAGTACATCATTTAAAGCCTTCTTTTGATCCTTGAACTTATTTCCCATAATTGCCCGTAACACAACATTATTTATCATGACCAGCAGTCCTTCACTGAGATTGACAATCCCTCCGCTGGATGATGCTGAGTTGGAGATCCATTGGATCATGCTCCTGACCTCCTCGTCACGGACAGATCTAAAGGACTGAACCTGCTTGGAGCTCAGCAACTCTAAAACACAGATCTTGCGCAGCTCTCGCCAGTGCTCACCGTATGGTGCAAAACCCATGTCCTTTCCGTCATAGAATAAGATCTTTACTGTGGAATGAGCAAATCGAGTAGAGAAAGCTAGGTCATGGGTTTTCAAGACCTCTCTGGCAGCCTCTTTAGAGGAGACTACTACACTGGGGATCTCTCCAAGCTGGAGATACATAAGGTCGCCATATTTACGAGACAAGTCACGGAGTGCATAGTGGGGGTGGCCGGCACCAATGAGGTGGTGGATGCTTCCTATAATGGGGATGGTCCATGGTCCTGGGGGTAATCTGTATCTGTGCTTTGGGGAGGTTGATATGATTTTTAGGAAGAGGAGAAATGGAAACAGCAAGAGGGAGAGCAAGAGATAATAGGAAGCCATTTGAGGCACTGGATTGACACATGATTGTTGGTAGTTAATTTAAATAGGCAAACACCAAAATGTCTAACATTTACTTTAGACTTATAGAAAGTTGTACAGTTTAGATGTATATCGTCTTAGAAAGCCATGGGGTCAAAAGATGATCAGAGGGTGTGAGGTTTACTTTTATGATGCCATTAACCGGGTTTAAATCACATTGTACTATGTACAGTGTGATATGAAATATAGCTCATTCCCATTTTTTTTAATCAAGGCATCGGGGGCATGCATGTCGCACCCTGACTCGAGTGCTATAAGGAGAATAGTCGCTATCTATCGAGGTGTCAAGGTGGCAAGATGCCAAGATGTATCGTCTGGTTTGTTTATAGATCAAACCGTCATGTCAACATTTTATTTTATTTTTTTCTGAATTATAATTCTAGTCTAATTCAACAGCAAAGATTTTCAGCCTCAGGAGTTAGGATACGTGCGTGTACCTAAACCACAAAACTGCTTGACTTTCTGAATAATTGGAGTAGAAAATTAAATGGTGTCCTATTGTTGTACCCAGAAATCTACACTATTATTCGACATCTCTTTGAAATGCTTGCCATTAATATTTTTTCAGGATGATTACATATTTACATGCTTGATATCCTCCTTTTTTTTTTCTTTTAACAGTTTTGCCATACTTTTAGACCATGCTTATTACTGTTTCTGTGGGTTTATCACAATGCTTTTTATGCCTAATTTCTCAGATGGTTGCCACTTTTAATTTTATATCCAAGCTTGACACATTTGTAAAATGCCTCGGCACCTCTATACCATACAAAAACGATTCAACATATGCTAATAATAATATAGTAACAACAATAGTGGCTACGGGCATTTCATTTAAAAAAAAAAAGAAAAAAAAAAAGAACAACCACTACTAGAATGTGACTTATCTGCAACGCGAAAAGGCGTCCGTATTCCGACACGAAAGGGCCTTTACATCCACTTAGCGACGCTACCTAAGGGACCCCGATAATCTAGCCCCTAATACTAAACATCTGGGTCGGGCGGTCGCTAATTAATTTACTACGTCCTTAATTCTGGGTCGCTACAGTGACGCAACCGTTCTCGTTCGATGACTGATTCGGTGGTTAAGTGCGTCGCTACTCAGAGTTTACCTTGTCGTTAGACCGACGCCTTCACTCAGCGACCCAGATAATATATTGTCAGAGTTTAGTGGGTCCCACATTCGATTACAGTCGGTATGGTGACGTTGTTAATTACCGACCCTGATAATATATCGCGAGGCCCACCGTCAAAATTTAGTGGGGACCATAGTATATTCTTGTATGTGTGCGTTGCTATTAATTTGAATCCAAGGCGTCATTATAGCGACGCAAATGTTAATATCCGTATCAATTTTATTTATACAGCTGTTCAATTCTTCCCGTACCAATTAGGTACCATCACTATTTAATTCATATTATTTTAATCAAATCAAATATATTTGCAATTCACAAGCATACATATATTCACATTGTATCAAAAAAAGATCACACAATCGAACACAAAATCTAATTGAATTCATAAATTTCATTTCATTAAAAAAAATCAACATCCAATACAGTAATTAGGAATAACCAACAAATATTCTGATACAAATCAGAGTTTTATGCATAAGAGCATGGAAATCTAACTATTATGCCGCGATGAAATCTTTCTACCTTAAATTCTGAAATCCATCCATATACTCATGATCAACTTGCTCGTGAAGTAAAGCCGTGAATCTTCCAAGAGAAGCTTGCTCGTGCAAAGTGCTTGTCGATGATGCAACAGGCCCTATTGAACTGTTGTTGCCGACATGTGGTGGTACAAAACTTCTATGTTGCTGAAAAATTGATCAAAACATGAAACCAAGCAAGTCCATCAATGAAGTTAAACAAAACTATAAAAAAATTGACCAAACCAGATGATCGGTGGACACAAGATTCTGACTAGGTGCTGCTGTGTACCCTTAAAGATCCATATTTCAGTGACACAAGAAGAAGGAACCTACGATAGCTACAATTCTAATATTAGAAGTTTTGCAATATTAGAATTGTTATCCAGTACTGGATAACAATTCTAATAGTGTACCTACAATAGCTACAATAGTGTACTGGATAACAATTCTAATCTGACGCTTCTTTTTGCATTTGAGTTTACCTACGATAGCTACAATAGTGTACTGGATAACAATTCTAATATTGACATTAACAAGAAGAAGGAACCTACGATAACTAAAATTAGATATAACAACTTTACCTTGCCAAAAGTTATCATTTGATAGTGAAGCTCATACCTGTGAATATAATTATTGTTAGGGCATATATCAACAAAGTTTAACAGTATCCTTGCAACAGACAACATATTGAAACACCCAAAATCATAAACTTGTATCCATGAACCCTCAACCTTTCCCAATCACACTGGCTTTGCAGAAAGTTAGTTTAAGCATTTTTTTTTCAAGGAATAGGAAATGACAGGAAAAGTGATCTGAAACAGTGTTAAATAAAGAAAGTTGAGGACCTTCAAGATCTTGTAAATGCACACAGGAAACTATTCCACTAATTTGAGCAGGATATAAAGCTTACAATGTTTTTTGGTCTAGCTTGCAAAGGCGAGGCCAAAGATATTTCTGAATTGATTCCATCACAGGATACCTTCACATGCAAAATATTGAGAAACAACAAAATCACATTGTTTGTAACTTGTACAGAGTTCTCTTTCAGGTATAATTAATTAAGAAAAAGCTCTTACAGCTCGAGAAGATGGATCTGCAGTGACTCAGGGAGAGGTTTGAGTGGCACCCATCCGAGTCTCACAGCTATTCAACCAACATTTGTATCAACCTAGTCAAATTTAGATAATAAGAATCATATTCAGGTTTTATTCACAAAAGAAAAATCGCATCCACCTTTTCCATTAAGCTTCACTCAACAGCCCATAAACCCTAATTTGCACAGATGAGCACTAAAAGTGACATGAAAAAACTGAAAAAAAGTTAGTATTATGTTGAACTTACTGGGAAAGCCACCTGATGAAGAGTCAGAAGGCGCACACACTCCACACTTTTCAAACCTAATCCATATATGCTCAGCAAATATTCCCTAAAAACTCATAAATCCATTTCCACCAAAAAAATGTCAAATAAATCAAATTGTACCAAACTGTACAAATATTTGCTTTTTGTATGACGTGTTTAGAGTTTAGACAGGTTTCAGTTACGAATTTTGATTAAACAAGGGTAACAGAATATTGTGACTAATATACTGTGAATTCTTAACATTGGACAAATTATTGGTTTGCGAATCTATCAGTAGCAATCGTACATGCAATTTAATATTCACACACACACATCAAGTTCAAATTCAAAGCCTGTCCTGAACAAGTTGGGTTAGGCTAGAAATTGCAGCCCGCCCTAGTCATTTCCTTTTGTATATGGCCAGATTTTCATGTTGGCTTAATATATATAATTATCTATATATTAGATATAAATGGACTTACTTAGCTTTGTCTCCAGGAGTTCCTCTCAACCACTCAAGATCTATGCTGCCATGGTCTTCCACTACTCGATTCAAAAAATTCTAAGAAAATAGAGAAATAAGCTAAAAAGTTAGGTTGACCAATCACCATTCTTAAATATTGAACAGTACAGTACCAAATTGTATATATTAGTGGTGCCACTTAAAAATAAAATAATTTCAGTACACTATTGTAGCTATCGTAGGTACACTATTAGAATTGTTATCCAGTACACTATTGTAGCTATTGTACCTAATATTAGAATTGTCAATATTAGAATTGTTATCCAGTACACTTTTGGCAAGGTAAACTCTTTATCAACACTACAAACTCAAAATGCAAAAAAAAAAATGTCAGATTTGTACAGGTTCCTAGCTTGTTGCTTAACTACACAAAATAATACTTGGTTTTGTATACTTCTTCAAGCTTTGCAAATGTTGGGGACCTACCACAAAGCCCTATCCATTTTTATTAAAATTATACTTAAGCATTATTATCAGATATCTAATGATACCGGTTGCTAATAAGAAGGTGAGGAGGAAGCAAAATTAAACAAAATTACTACGATTCAATTGTCTGGTTATAATCGTGGAGTTCAAAATAATGCTCATGCTGATTTAAATTGCAAATGTCATTACAGACTTTTCGATTGGACTGAATCAATGACCTTTAGAAAAGTAATTACCTTTTGCAAAAGGTTGTCGCCTTCGACCTTGTCAATGGATTTGGTGCGGATGTAGAAGCTAATAAGCCCATTAACAAGACCAGTGTTAATTAAGGAGAAGAAAAAAAAAAGTCAGATTCATCTGTTATTTGACCTATTACTATCTAACGAATATCAGTGAAATTACTACTCGTTTTCGATTACTTACTCGTCAAAAGTGTACTCGCTCGCCCCTCGCTTTAATTCTTTTCTTGAGTTGAAGGAGGAAGGGGATCTACCGTCATAACCTGCGTCCTCGCCTTCATTGTTGAGGATCTCGAGGTCAGAGAGCAAGGAGGAGAGGACCGATCGCAACCACTCCTAGCAATCGAGCTTCGACTAGTGCCTGATTTTTTGAGTGCGGCACGAAGAGAAGAAGCGATTTTGTCTCAAATTAGAAACTTGAAAGAGATAAGTTTGATGGAGAAATAGAAATGAAAGAGAGCGGCGGTATAAAATGAAAACCCTAGAAAGTGAAGTGTATGGGCTCCAAAATTTCAGATTAAGTTTTTACTTTCATATTGTACGAATTAGAATAGCGGTAGTGCTCTTCTTTTATAAAATTCTATTTAACTACAATCAAACACGAAACTCTTCTGCAATTTTTTTTTAAAAAATTAAAATTAATATGTCATAGTTAATCAAATTCGTTTATTTGTTTACATCTTGATCGAGCATCAAATCAACTCCAAATTTTATAATATTTATATGAAAACACATCACTCATTAAATTGAATAAAATTAATGGTTTGGATTACATGTTTGATCAAATTCGTTCATTTGTTTTCCGAGCATATAGTATATTCGATAATAAAGAGATAATCAAAACTTATTGACATATATTGATTAGTCATGTAAATCATAAATATATTTGGTTAGTCTTGCAAATCATAAATGGGTATGTGGGTCTTTTTTTTCAAAATATAAAAAATTGTTATTTGAGGATATTTATATATAAATATTGCACTTGATCATTTGGATCGATTTTGTACTTCTCAAATTGAAATGCGATCGAATTTGACACCACAATGTGTCAAATCGACATGCCTATAACATTTCTCTTAATTCATTAATAATTATCAATTTTCAAATATAAACATATTAGTTAATACTTATATTTTCGGGAGTGGCTAGTGTCAAACATATAGAACACGTACACTTGTCTAACGCGATAAAATTTTAATTTTTAAAATTGGAATGGCCAATCTAAACCGCTCAAATTGTTCTATGTTATAAAATCTTGATGGAGACCAAATTTATTTTTTTTTTCAAATTTTTTTACTATTTTTTTGGAAATTTTCAATATGCTCAATCTAAAAAGTTTTGAACCCTCCAATTTTGAAAAATCGAAAAAAAAATAGTTAGAAAATATGAAAAATTATAAATTTTGATTTTCATGAATATTTTAATATAGAGATCATATTGAGCGATTTGGATCGACCGTTTGAAATTTTAATATTCGACGTTTGAATCGTGTTTGACGTCCTATATGTTGGATTCTAGCATTACTCTATATCTTTTCATGAATATCGATTTATATATTTATCATTTCAGTGCGATAAATTTATCGTATGCTGATAGTACAAATTAATTTTATTTACAAATTAAATTGACTCAATTAGATCACAGAATATTAAAATGATTTGTAAATATGTTATTAAAAGAGTATCTAAATAATGGCATAAAAGACAACGGTTTTAAATAATATGAAACATTGCATATGTTACGTACTGGTTACATAATAGGATAATAGAATATTGTAAACGTGCCGTGTCGTGTCGCACACATTTTAAAACTCATGTCGTGTCATGTTGATACAAATTAATATTTTTAATGTGTCATGTTGACATGACGTGTTAAACATGTCGAGCCATATTATAATTTATTCACTAAAAATTCGTTAAAAAGTATTTAAATAATATTTAAAATAAAAAATATAATAAATTATTAAAATTTTATATATTAAAATAAAACTAATGATTAAATAAAAATGCTAAGAATAAAAACTAATTAAATTTATAATATGTTCTCAATATCTTTTAATAAATTCTAAATAATAATAATCGTGTCGTGTTGTGTCGTGTCGTGTTGTGTCGTGTCGTGTCATGTCGGATCACATGTCAACTCATGTCGTGTTACATGTCAATGTCTGAAAATTTCCAACACCACACAAATTTCAATGTTACTATATTAAGTTACATGAACCAGATATAAACTTGTTTATAAGAATGATATTTATTAAAATGAGCTTGTAACAATGAATTGTAAAAAAATGATTTTCTTAAAAATTATAAATAAAATATGAAAAAGTAAAAAAATAAGTTTTCTTCTATGTTTCAAAATGCCACTTATTCTGTCACAATAATAACGTGCCATGTATAGAGGATGACTAACGAAAAAAGGAGGGAAATATTTTTGTTCCCAAGTTAATCCTGGCGCCAATGCTTGTGAAAAAGAAAATTCATTTGGCGCCACGTGCCAAATGAATTTGGTCTCCAACAAGAAAATACAACTTGAATAAAAGAAAAACCATTGGATTTGATCCAAAGATCCACATACAAGCACAAAAAATCTCTGTGGGCATGATCCGTGGCACGTTAAAGCAACCAATTAAGAAATGCCACTTGTCAGTATTTGATTGTGTGATTTTGGCACCAATGTTAGTGTAAAACAATTGATTAAATAGTTACTATTCGTTAAAATTTTATTTGTAATTTAATAAAGAGCAATCGATTAAAATTGTTCAAGTATTTAGGTGTACGCATTGTAAATTTGTCATTATAATTTCATTTTGAAAAGATATTATTAAAAAAACTGACTCTTTCAACTTATAAGTTTGTCTTTATATACAAATCTAATCTTGGTGGTTGGCTTAAAAATAGCTATATCAGATATCATGACACAAAAATTTAAGTTATCTTTTCAAACTACTCAATTTAATATTTATATTGGAATCTCATTGAAGAGCTAATTTTATATATTTTTTTTCAAAACTTTTATTATTTTATGTAAACTTTTATATCCATAGAAAATTTATTATAATAATCAGACTAAATAGTTCAAATCGATCATTTGAATTTTCTAAATTGAAATTTTATATCCATGAAAAATTATTTAAAATATATGTTGATAATATAAAAAAAATTAAATTTAATATCTCTTTTTTTTATAATTTTTTTAAGAATGCATATAAATTTTTATGTTAAAAAAAATAGGAAAACTCTCAAATAATAAAAAAATGCGTCAATCAAAATCTATGTGAGACGTGGTGAAAGATCACAATCTATGTGAGATCAAAATCTATGTGAGACATGTGTCCATCATAATAGGTGGCATTTTAAGACAAAATAACCCTTGGAAAAATATTATCTAAATTGAAAGAATATAACAGCTTCTCTCGGTTTTTTCATACCCTTTACTTTGCAAATGATGAGTGCGGTGGATTAGACCGACTAAATCTCAATTGGAAAACCAAAGACCACAACTAGCTACAGGAAATACGCCACTGGAAATAAAACATTTGAAAATTTCATCCACTCTTCATAAATTGAGATCCGCTACCGCGCGACACAGCGTGTCGCGCGGTATGCTGGCCGTTTGATTAAGATCCAATGGACAAGGGAGCCCCGTGCATTTAACCTAGATTGGTAGGCCCGTAAAAAGTGAACCGTCCGATCAAGATCAGTCGGCTCGTAGTGCGCTACACCGCGTGTCGCGCAACAGCGAATCCGGATTGACTCTTCATCTCTAAAATGAAACCTCTGAAAGATAAAATTGCACTCGTTGGATCTTAAATGGAAAGATTGGATGTGTGATTGTATAATAATCAGAATATATCAATGTTTTTATAAAATTTCAGCCGCTTAAAGATAGGATGTGTGAAACTTCCAAAATTTCGCTAGCTATTTTTCCAAAACCTCAAAGATTATTTTTCCAAAATTTCCAAAACTTTTCCGCCTAGAGAAATTTCGCCTCCCCTCCTGGAGAAATTCGCCTCCCTCCAAAAAAATTTTCGCTGGGTCAACAAATTTCGCCTCCCTCCAAAAAATTTCGCCTCCCCGCCTAAAGAAATGCATCTAAATTTCCCTCAGTTCAACAAAAAATCAGATCAGTAATCCCTTTTCTTCTTCTCCCTTATCTACGTTCATTTCTTACTTTCTTCCTCTTCTCAAAATTAGATCGGCTTTTGAGTGCGACAACATACTTTCTGGAGGTATGGCTTCCTAATTACTTCGATGCTTTTGAGTGCGATAGCATACTTTCCATCTCAAATCAATGTTAGTTAGGAATTCAATTAGGCTATCCAATGTCTAATTTCATGATTATTGCATAAATCAAGGTCATTTAGCATTCAAATTGAACTGTTATCAATATCAAAAAAAAAAAATTGAACTGTTATTTCATTAATTAAGGCTCAGGTGGTTCAATTGCATTGGTTTTGCATTGCATAAGTCCAAATTGTAAACATACACAAGGGAAATAGTTGTTTAGGTATTCTTAATTCAATTTTTCTTACTTTAGCCATGCTCGTGAATAATTGCTTCTTCCTTTGTTTGTATTCTTTTCTTTTATAATATGTGATATCTCCAAGTAATTAGGATTTCTCAGTAAATTCTTTTGCTAATTATGCTTTACTTGCTCTCCTACCTCCTCCTCTGACTTTGTTTACTGGTAGGAATAAATTGCTTGTCTCTTTGTGTTTGATAAAAGGATAGGTTGTAGCATGTCGCTTGTCATGAAAATGTGAATATTAAATGCAATTATGTTATTCTTAAACACCAGTATAGTACTTCTAGAAATATGTCAAATAGATATATGTCAAATTGATTTAGTTGGAATAATTGAGGCTTTATGTCAAATAGATATATGTCAAATGACCTATCCCAAATTGGAGTGATATGAGAAATTAAGGGGTTTAACGAACTAGGTTGGCTTAATAAAGTTCTGTAATATTGAGCATTACCAGCCAGTTTCTAGCTTGTAGTGTACTTTTAGTAAATATCAGAAAAGTAAAATGTTACTGCTTTATCTGTTACTTTATACCAGCCAGTACCTGTTCTTTTATTTCTGGTAGTGTGGATTTTGATGAAGGACTTGCAACTATGTACCAGTCCTTGATATTTTTTGCACAAAAATTTAGTTAACTTAATCAGAACCTGATAGTATAAATAAACTTGCAACCTGACAATTGACTTGCATAGGTTCATTAGATATGCACCTAGGACCATCTTATAGTATCTGAATATTTTGATTACTTTTGAGTTTTGACCTAGTAATTATGTCTTTTTTATTTACAGTCCATTTTTATTTTTGCTTCAATTTTCATTTTGCATGATCTGTGTCCTATGATTACAAATTAACAATACAAAAATATTTAGGATTTGAGATTACTGTACCAAGAGGTATGATGGTAAGATCATCGTCAGTGATGGAAGAAGTTTGTTCTTGTTCCTTTTCTAATTTCATGATGTTGGTATGACAATTGTACTTTATATGATTCTTTTATTTAAATGTACTTTTATATTGGTTTTATCTATTTAAGGCCATACAAAGTTTGTGGTTTTGGAGCAAAATTGAAAGATGTATGGTGTCGTTTCCTTTTTTATAAAATTGAAATGTTAACCAATTTGTTATTGGTCCTATTTCAAGGAGGAAGCAATTCCATTAAGATAGTACCATGGATTTTTTTTATCCAACTTATTTTATTGTTTGACTTGCTGAATTGGTAAGAACTTTAGGTGTGCTGAGCATGGAAGATTGTCTCAACTTCTCGTCATTGTCTTCTTATTTCTTCGTTTAGTCTTTTACTTTTGTTTGTCCATTAGTTTAGACTTCTATGAATCTTTGTTTTTTTTTTCCCTAGAATTATGTTGTGGTGAGACTAGTTGTATCAAATACACATTCTGTGCTGGTTTTTGTTGAATGAAATTATAGATGTGTATTAATTTTTATTAAATGCAATTATGGATATATGTTATATTTTTAACTTTTTATGAAATATTTAATGCAAGTTGAGAAATAACACTTGTGGTTGATGACTACAAATAGCAGTGAAGAATGAAAATTATATAGATTTTCAATAGCAGTGAAGAATGAAATTACTCTTGATGTGTGTTTTTTTGAAATATTTACTTGATTCATGGATTTAATATTAACCGTTTACCATAAAAGTGTCCATGGTTAACCTTTTAATGTATTTGGGTATTGGGTTGATATATAATGATTGGTATTGAAACTGGTACACAGTAGAAAACAAAGCAATGTTTACCAAATATTGATCCATATATGTGTCGGTATGCTAACACATTAAATCACCAAGTAATTTTAATTTAAAAATTTAGTCATTTATTTATTAGAGTCCGTGTTGATATGTGTCAACTAGCGACTCCAATTACGCGCGCATGTAAGAAAAAAAATTTGCGTCTCTATCCGAAAGAGTTATGCGACCTAACTAATACACGTCTCTGTTGATATGTGTCGGTATATCGACGCGAATTACATTCAGCATGTTTACGTCCCTATAGAGAATTAGAGAGCGTCTCTAGTTAGAGGGCTGTTGCGTCCTAACTAATATTCGTCGGCCTACCGACGCAGCTTAGAAGTCCTCAAGCCTGCTTTTTTCTTTCTGCGTCCCTATTTGATTGAGAGACGCTAACATGTTGGTGCTGCGACGCAGTAAAATGAAATTCTGGTAGTGAACAGTAGTGTCAGATACAGAAACATTGCATGTGGGCGTTTGCACTCGATCCTCACAGACTAAATGTCATAATCGTACGGTGATTCGATTTCATTTTTCTTTTTATCCATCAAATTTAATGGTTATAGTACGTGGAATATACCTGAATAAATGATAATCCTGAAAAGTCGCTTTAGTTATTAAGTTTAAACATATCTACACAAACAAAGGTTTGTACTTTTCTATCACTGTCCACAATCTGGTTATCGATAGTGCACTCACACATAATATTAAAAAAAATTAAGAAGATAATGTAAAATAGTAAAAAAATTCAAAAAAATGTAAAATTTGGTTTCTAATGAGATTTCAATATGAAGAAGATAATGAACGGTTTGGATCGGTTGTTTGAAGTATGAAATACAAGAACAAATCCGTAGCACGAAAGTCATCCGTGCTATACATAGCATTTTAGCAATCCTCATATTAATTATTAATATAAGATCCTTGTTTAATTTTTTAGTATTTCTTAAGGGTAAATTAATCGTATTAAATTTTTTATTCTTTGTACCGCCCAAAAGAAAAGGATAAGAGTTCAAAAATTAAGGAGTGGAAGGTTTGCTGATTGAAGATCTGATTATAGGCCGAGAAAGTCTTCATTTTCCGGTAAGAGACGTAACTGAGCAAAGGGCTCGCTAATCAATTGATTTGAGAAAAAATAAAATAAAATAAAAAAAATAACTGATCTACTCAAATGATGGCAAAAAATATCGTTAATAAATTTGTGGTCAGTTACTGAAATGATAGCTAAGCTTAGGGCCGAGATTGTCTGTGTTGTCATTAGTCAGCTTTGACACCATAAAAAAATCAGGATGTGTTATTCTGTTGAAAAACAGAATACACGAATTTGATTTTATGGTGAAATTTTATTATCGGATATTATTTTTTACAGAGACTGTACAAGTCTTTTATAGGCACTGTTATACTTATTGACCGTTATACATCCTAACGGCTAGTTGACAGAAAAATTAAAAAAATAATAATAAAAGAATAAGCAACCCCTTTTTAAATAAAAAGGTTGGAGGGCTTTTCTGTAAAAAGCCAATGATGATAAATTTCTGAGGCAATTAGTCCCACTAATTTTCTTATTTCTCAACACTCCCCCTCAAGCTAGGATTGTAGATGTCGTATAATCCTAGCTTGCTTAAAATATTGTCGAAGGCCTTGATACTTAATCCCTTTGTGAAGATATCCGCCAATTGATCCTCGCTTTTGACAAATGGAGTTTCAATTTCTTTAGCTTCGATTTTTTCTCGAATGAAGTGACAATCCACCTCTATGTGCTTGGTCCGCTCATGCAAGACGGGATTAGCCGCAATATGTCGAGCCGCTTGATTGTCACAAAACATCTTCACTAGCTCCGTATGAACAATCTTTAAGTCGACCAACAATTGCTTGATCCACGTCAACTCACTTGCAGTAGATGCCATGGCTCGATATTCTGCTTCCGCGCTTGATCGTGCCACGACATTTTGCTTCTTGCTTTTCCATGTGACTAAATTTCCGCCTACAAACGTGCAAAAGCCGGTTGTTGATTTTCGATCAAAACTTCCGGCCCAATTTGCATCGGAATAGTCACATATAGCATTACTATCATTTTTCCTTATCCAAATTCCCTTTCCGGGAGAACCTTTTAGATACCTTAAAATCCGATTTATGGCATCTAAATGATGTGTTCTTGGTGCATGCATGAATTTACTAATTTGGCTTACAGCAAAAGATAGGTCCGGTCTTGTAACGGTTAAGTAAATTAATTTACCAACAAGTCTTTGATAATGGTTGATGTTCTTTAAAGGTTCTCATTTTTCATTATCAAGTTTTTCATTTATATCAATTGGAGTTTTGGCCGGCTTACAACCTAACTTACTGGTTTCCTTAAGCAAATCAAGGACATATTTTCTTTGGCATATAAATAACCCTTTTGAGGAATGTGCAATTTCTATCCCTAAAAAATATTTTAATTTGCCTAAGTTTTTAATATCAAATTTATGTTTCAAGTAATTTTTGACATTATCAATCTCAAATTGGTTATTGCCGGTTATGATTAAATCATCGACATAAACTAGAACAACGGTAGTACCATGCATATTATGCCTAACGAATAAGGATGAATCGGCACCACTTTTTTTGAAATTACAAGATAATAAAAATTGAGATAGTTTTCCATACCAAACTCTTGGAGATTGCTTTAATCCATAAATAGATTTTTTTAACCTACATACAAGATTAGGTATTTTTCCTTTTCTATGACCGGGAGGTAGTGTCATATACACTTCTTCTTCAAGTGTTCCTGAAGAAAAGCGTTTTTAACATTCATTTGATGAAGGGTCCAATTATTGTTTACCGCTATAGAAAAAAGAATTCTAACGGTATTCATTTTGGCCACGGGTGCGAAGGTTTCATGGTAATCGATACCATAAGTTTGGGTATATCCTTTGGCAACTAACCTAGCTTTATACCGTTCTATGGTACCATCACTATGGTATTTGATTTTATATACCCACTTGCAACAAATCGGTTTTTTTTTTGGTAGTTCACACAATTCCCAAGTTTGATTTTTTTCGAAGGCATGGAGTTCCTCTTCCATTGCCTTACACCATTTTGGGTCCCTTTTTGCTACCTCATAATTGGTTGGTTCCTCAATTTTGGACAAAGAATTTAAGAAGACGTAATGTTCACGAGAAATATTATCATAAGAAATATAATCTTGTATTGGGTATTGTACCGAATATGTGACGAAATCCCTTAGTCTTGTAGAAGGTTGACTTTGTCTATTTGATCGTCTCAACGACACTTCTTCTTGATCTTCTTCATGATTTTCATTTTCCTCAACTTGCTCGCTTTCAACAATTTGTTCACTTCTTTCCCCTTGATTTTCCTCACCTATTGAATTATTTCTTTCTACAACAACTTCTTGTCTATCATGGTTAGTAACAACTGGGAGAACAAATTCATTTGAAAAAGTTTGATCGCAATCACTATTCTCAAAACTTTTAAAATAAGACTCATTTTCGAAAAAAGTAACATTTCTTGAGATATAGAGTTTTTGATCCTTAGGATCATAACACTTATATCCCTTTTTTTGAGAAGAATAACCAAGAAAAATAGTTTTTATAGAAGTGAAATCAAATTTATCTAATCTATTTTTATGTACAAAACAAGTACAACAAAAAACTTTCAAATGATCAATATTAATTTTCCTTTGATAAAGAATTTCTAAAGGATTTTTGAAATGCAAATTGACACTAGGCAATCTATTAATCAAATAGGCCGCAGTGAGAACGACATTCGACCAAAAAGTTTTAGGAACATAATTTTGAAAAAGAAGAGCTCTTGTCACCTCAAGAAGATGACGATTCTTACGTTCGGAAACACCGTTTTGTTCGGGAGTATATACACATGAAGTTTGATGTATTATCCCTTTTTGTTTTAAAAAATTTGAAAAATTATGATTTACAAATTTCGTTCCATTGTCCGTTCTAAAAACTTTAATTTTTTTTATTAAATTGATTTTCAACAAGATTTGTAAAGTCTTGAAATTGAGAAAAAACTTCACTTTTATTTTTCATCAAGTACAACCAAGTAGTTTTAGAAAAATCATCAATAAAAATTACAAAATACTTATAGCCATTATAAGAAGTAATGGGAGCGGGGCCCCAAACATCCGAATGGACAAGCTCAAAAAAATCTCTACTTTTAGAACTAGAGGTATAAAAAGGTAATTTTGTATGTTTAGCAAGCTTACAAGTCTCACAATTACTACAATCTAAATTAGAAAAATTAAAAATCGATTTTAAAACTTTATCAGACGGATGACCAATTCTCTTGTGCCAAAGATTGCCTAAGTCTTCTTTTTTACTACTGCAAAAAGAAAGTTTGTTGCTATACAAAAAATAAAGACCATTTTCAAGAACACCTTCACCAATTTTTTCTTTAGTGAGTAAATCTTGAAAAACAACTCTTTCTTTTTTGAAAATAATTTCGCAATTCAATTCTTTTGAAAGCTTACTAATAGATAATAAATTTACGGAACAATTCTCAACATAAAAAACTTCTTGTAAAAAACTTTTAGAAAAGATACTAATCATGCCCCAATCTTTGATTCTAATTTTTTCATTATTAGCAACGGTGGAAAATTGATCATTTCTAATTGTACGGTAATTTCTTAACAAATCTAGATTTCCCGTCATATGGTCCGTTGCACCGGAATCAACCACCCATTTGGTACAATTATTTGGAGCATTAAAGGTGGTAAAACCAATTGTTAAACATTTATTCTCAATTGGTTTTTCTAGATCGGAATTAAGCAAATTTCGGACTGGGCAAACATTTGGCATAATTATTTCATTTCTAAAGTTCGGACTGGGCAAAGGCTTAACAGAATTTAAATCATTTGCTTCATAATTAGACTTAAAACCGATTGGATCAACTATTTCATTTTCATTTATTCCATTTGATAAGGAGTAGTTTAACGTATGGGCTTTACCAGGCCCATTAGAATTAAACAAAGAGTCCTTATAGAGCCTTTTAGCGAGAATCAAAAGTTGGGCTTCGATCTGGTCAAGCCGTTTATCCATCAAGTTGGAGACAGACTGTGTCTTCTTCTCGACGCCGCAGCTCGCCTTTTTTTCCTCTTTTGTATCGCCTTGGCTACCGCCTACTCCCCCTCTCGTCTTACTTGGGTGGAGGTCGGGGTTGAGAAACCAGCAATCATCTCGAGCGTGTCCTTCCTTTCGGCAATGGTTACACCAACTCGTCGAAGGCTGTGCTCCTCTCACCTCTCCCTTGCGATTAGAGGATAGACTTTTAATAACCGTGGCTTGTGTAGTTGAGGACTGACAATCAGTTGAATTTTCAGGTTTCACCTTCAATTTTTTCAGGTAATCTGTACTGATTCGAGGGTTTGCTTGTTTGGATTGTATTTTGTGGGCTTGGTTATGATGAATTTGATCTCTTTGCATGTTTTTATTACTGGGGAGAACGGACACGACTTGTGCCCAAGTAAGGCAGTTCTCTTTATTTTTTCGAAATTTTTAAGTATTTTTTTCGGATTTTTAAAAACAGATGTTTTTTAATGGTTCAGAACCAATTAGATTAACGATTTTCTAAAATTTCAAAAAAATACTTAAAAATTTCGAAAAAATGAAAAATTTGGTCTACATGGAGATTTCAATAGGGAGATCATATTGGACGGTTTGGATCGGTCATTTTGATCTAGATCTAGGAGTATTGGTCGCGACTCACCGGAGGGTCCGTGAGTCGCGACTCACCGTAGCTAAACTCTATATATATATATATAAAATTTAATACAAGTAACGTACAGTTTATTAAATAAGCTAAATTTCACAACTTTCATATTTTAGGACCTTAATGAAATATCAAGTGACATTCAAATTATGTATAATTTCATACACAAGTACACGACGAATTTAATTATAAAGCTAACAATACATCTAGAGTAACTTGATTTCGAATTCTTTCTAAAATAATTTAACTTATTTCCAGAAAGCATTTTGAAAATTATCATGATAAGAAGTTCACTTATGATTCATAATAGATGAATGTACGGACATGAAGAATTCATGGTTAAGAGACAAATGCATCCTATAGCTAACACACATCCTGTTCTGACAAACAGGATTATGCTAGTTTTGGTTTCCATGTGGAACTAGCATGAAATATCCTGCCACTCCAACCTTGAATTAACCAGTTTCTATCTTCCTGAACAAAGAATATGTTATCATTATAGTTTTTCTTCAAATTCTCCCTGCATTCATTTAGAATAAGAGGATCCAAGGTAATCTGTTCAAACTCAGCCTGCAAGTTTCTCTGATGCCATTGCTTGTGGGTCTCTGGTTTCACTATCCAATCTGAGCCCTCACATGCTAATACATTATAAATGTCACGAGCAATGAGATCTCTTTCTATGATTTGTCTCTGCTTGTTGTCCCGTGGAAGCAAAGTGTCTAGTATTTTAAAAATTGCTGAGTACACCATCAAACCCTGTCTAAAGCGTGTCAAGAAGAAAGGGCTGAACGCACTTATGCTCACAATCCCTTCTATGAATACATGCGGTGTAATCTGCCGTATAAGATTGAGAACTCGAGTTCTCGGGCTATTAAAGGCATCATATTCATCTCTCACGTACCTAAAGCTATCCCATGTATGAGCTATTAGTATCTCGTCTCTCTCAATCTTCAGACTGTCTATAGAAACATCCTCCCAATTTGACGCTATCCCATGATACTCAAAAGGAACACCAAACCTTTCAGCATAGGCTTCCAACCTTCGGCCTGTCTCTTCTATCAGTTCTGCTGGGCGAAATCCTGGTTTAGGGAAATCTATACCAGTGATCCGAAGTTTTGTAGTATTACCATTGTTATTAGATAAAGCCTGGATTAGAGATGGCCATTGAAATCCAAGCCAAATGCCAAAATCGATTATATGCAACTTTGGTGCTTTCCCTGCCACTTTAAGTATAGTTTGGTTTGCATAGTAAATTGAATTTCTTGGAAATGGACATAGAGTGATATATAGCTGGGCAATTTTCAAATATTCAGAGGTAGGAATACAAACCCTTTTTGCCTCCATTCTGCGCCATGCCTCTCTTCCGGTGCCATTCAACCGAGCTTCAAGTGCATCAGCAAATACATAGGCCATCCTTTGTGTCCCATCTCCATCTAGAGAAGATAGTTTCTTAATTTGATCTATTAGATCTTTTGCTGACTGACAGTCGTTATTAAATACAGCATGAGAACATCTGGTTAGAAGACTTATAACATCAGCACTTTCCACTTGATCTGTTCCAGAGCATTTGCTTGCTTTCTTTTGGATTTCTTCTTGTAATTTAGCAATCTCTGTGTAATTATCATGATTAAGGAGCACTTCATCAAACATTGCATTTCCCGGGGATTCTTCTGAATAAGACATCAATATTTTGTGGTTCCGTCCCTCCAAAACATCCAAATCCACATTTGACTTCTTTTTACCCTTAAAACCACATTCCATAAAACCCTTACCTTTTTTATCCCCATGTGGATCTGAATTCAGCTTAACCAAATCCTCTTCGGCCTGTAACAAAGGAAGAGAGAGTTTGCTTGCTTCCAAATCTATAATCAACTTATCTAGTTTTGGAAGAAACTTGATTCCCTCTGCCACTCCTTTGTTAAATTCAGAAGCATATAGTGTACCAAAAGTGGAACCATGTTGATCAAGATGGTGATCGGTGCAACTGGGGGCACAGTTCTTATGGTTTGAGAGATGAGGGTTTGTAAAAATTAGAGGATATTTCTGGCCAAGTATATCATAGAAAGGTTTCTCCATGGCATGAAGTGCCGACTGATTCGTATATAATACATCCTTCTCACGTATATCTTCTTCCATGAGTATCTGGGTTAAGTAGCTTAAGGTTGCATCCAATGTAATATCAGGACAGTCATCCGATACAAGTTTGTTAATTGGATCAGTTTTAGGGGTAATTTGCAGTGTTTTTCCTTGGTATAAAGATTGCTGGTATGAACTTCCCATTTATTCAATCAGTGACCAACAAAACCTGGCAATAGATTAAGGTACCAAAAAAGACAATGATATTCTCAGTGACCAAATCGTAGTAGTAACAGAAAATTCTAAAAAAAACCCCGAATTATCATGGCCATGTACATGCAAAAATTCAAGTGAAAGTTTGCTGGTTGTATACTATTATATGATGTGACTAATTTAATTTTGGAACGTTGTAAGAGTAGAATTGAATTTTTCAATCAAAACAATATTCCCAAATTGAATTTTTCATCTGTATATACTATATAGTAAAGAAGGTTCCTTAACCACCAAACTACAGATACTGGAGTAAAGGGGAATTGATTCGGACACTCCTTAATTTGATCCGGACATTCTAAAAAAGTTTTTAAGACCAAATTGACCTTATATTTTGAAACTAATTACATACCTTAATTAATAACCTACAAAACTCAACATAACAACCAAGCCACTGTTGAGACTTGAGAAGCGTTGTCCGTTGAGAATTCTTTATTAGAGACACACAAAAACAACTCCCTCTGTTTGAAAGGTAGTAATATTTTTTTAAGAGAATTCCTTATTAGAGACTACTATTTATGGGATAAATAATAGATAAGTTATAATCGGTTATAATAGACACATGAATAAAATTCCTAAGCCATTAAAATTATTCGGACTAAAGGCATGGAGTACACCTCTGCAACATATTTTTGTTTTTGTCTTTTAGTTATGAATGATCATGTCAAAATATATGTGAAGCAGGGTGTTCGAAGAGGATAATTAGTGGACTCTGGACGCTTTAGTTTAGAGAGGCAGGTGGTTCGGAGAGGATAATTTCGTCATTTTAGAAATATTAGAATGTTCGGACCGAATTAGAGGGTGTCCGAATAATTCCCCGGAGTAAAGAGATGCATATCAAAAAGAAAATTAACGAAGGCAAGCACCAAACCTGAAAAGGAAATAGAAGCGAATTCTTGTTTCGTTGATGGTTTGAACTTGAAGAACGGAGGAGATGAGGCGCCTCAAGAAGTGACGGTAGATCAAAAGGTTTTTTCCTTCTCTTTTTTTAGAATTTCTAAGAAACTTCCATTTATCCACCTGCCGGGTGCCGCTGGCACAGTCAACATTCAACAATGACTACTCTTTTGTCCGTTTGTTGCCAAGATGTTTTCAACTTTTCCGTTTAGACCCTTGAACTTTGTCTTTTTAGGAACCAGTTTTTGTACTTTAGTTAGTTTTTTATTTTTATAGTTTTTATTCAACAATGACCTGACACCTGATGCACAAGGTGTTGAACTGCTGATGTAGAATTTTGACCATGAATTTTTGTATACTCTTGTATTATTTATTTATTGTTTCCATCCTAGTGATGTAGTCCTGTATTATCGTATTTAACTAAGGTTCCGTTTGGATGAGGTGTGAGAATAAGAGAATAAGAAAATAAAGAAATAAATTTATTATAAACAATCTAAACTTTTCACAAAGTTACACACTTCTCAATACTTCTTCCCACTTTTTTCCTTATTCTTCTTATTCCCACACCATCCAAACGGTACTTAAATGAACTCAAATCTAAAAGAAAAAACTAAAGGCTGCTTGCACTCTTCTATTAAACTCAGATCGAGCAATTACTCTAATGATAAAGAGCAACACCTTCTTAGATTTGAAACCTAACTGAAGGTATTTTATGACATTTAATTTCAAAATATCGGAGAACTAACAAAAACTCTTCTCTTAAACTAACATCGGACTTATGGTCCTACACTCCTACTGATATTAATCCAATCCGAGTTCAGGTCAACCCATCTAGAAGACCGCACAAGTATGAAGAGATCGAGAAGCCAGAGATTATGGCAGGTTAAACCATAGTTTCACAATTCTACACTTGTTTAACAGACATAACATTAAATTTCTAGTTTCCAATATCAAATAAAAATCTCTTAGCATCTCTTAATGCAAATTTTCTGCATGAAAATCGCAAAATAAACAAAAGAAAACCAGCATGTTGTAACTTGTAGTCCATTATAACGTAGTTCATTATATTGAAAGAAGAATTATATAATTATTGGTTAGAGGCCAATACAAGTTCGTTAAATAAATCAGAAATACAGCTGGCCTAACACAATGTATTATGAGTTATTGACTCATTTCTTAAGAATTGCTGAAACAAATATGTATTCACAGTAATAACATTACTAACTGAAGTTATTAAGTTTCCCAAGTATCAATTATATTTCTTGTTTAGGAAAAGAGATTCCAACACAAATGTAATTTCCATAACAAACTAAAAACTACAATTCTGCTTTTGGCTTCCATGTCGAATGAGCATACCTTATCCTTCCCTTACATCCCTGAAGCAGCCACTTACCATCTTCTTCGATAAAAAACCTCTTGTCAAACAACCCAAGCTTCTTTCGACATTTGTTCACTACATCTGGATCCAGTGGCAGTTGCTCGAAACCAGCTCGCACATTCCTAAGTTGCCAGTTCTTATAGGTTTCTGGTCTCTCCAACCAATCAGAGCCTTCACATGCTATAAGATTAATGATGGTAGGGGCTAGGAACTCATTTCCCAGTAGTTGTCTTTGCTCATTGTCTTGAGGAACTAATGAGTCAAATACATCTAATAAAACTGAGTAACATGATAAAACCTGTTTAAATCTCAATTCGAAAAAGGAATTGAATGCCGCATTAAATATCACTTGAATGAAAATTTGTGGTTTCATCTGCCGTATAAGATTGAGGACTTGATTCCTTGGGCAGTCCATCTTACATGCTTCATCTCGCACTCGGCTAAATTTAAGCGTGGAATTAACAATGCAAACTTCATCCTCTCTGAGATTTAGATCCTCAATACTAATCGACTCCCATTCTGATGCTATTCCTTGGTACTCAAAAGGAACATTAAAGCTTCTAGCATAATCTTCCAACCTCCTTCCTATCTCATCCACTTGATTTGTCGGGCGAAACCCCCGCTGAGGAAAATCAATACCAGTGATACGGAGTTTTGGGGGACCGCCTTGCCTAGTGGCAAGAGATTGAATTAGAGGCGGCCACTGGAACCCAAAAGATATACCTAGATCAACTATATGAACTCGCGATGCATTCTCTATTACAGTAAGAATATTAGTATTGGCGAAACAGTATGAAACTTTAACAAATGGATCTATCCTCATATACAAATAATAGGCCTTCAAGATGTCAGCAGTGTTTATTCTTTTTGCAACAAGTCGGCGATAAAGCTCGCTGCCAGAACCAGCCAAGCGAGCTTCAAGTCCATCAGCGAGTATAGATGCGAGCCTCCGGGTCCCACTGCCAATCTGAGAAGATCGCTTTCTTATCTGCCTTAGGAGTTCATCAGCTCCTTGACGGTTATTGATAGATACTGCCTCTGAGCAAGAAATGAGGAGATTATTAAGATAAATATCCACATCTTGGATTTCCTTACTGAATGAGTTTAAATTGTGTTGCATAATTTCTCGTAGACCAGAAATTTCTTGTTTTTCATGGTTTTCTCCATGATCGAGCAGAACTTTATCAAACATGTCATCTCTAATAGCTTCCTCATTACATAATATTGGTCTTTTGTAGTTTTCAACCTCAAAAGAATCAAAGTTTGCATTCCTCAAGTTTTTCTTACCCTTGGACCTATTTACAAACCCAAAAGCTTCTTCTTCCTGTGTCCTTAATTCTTCCACTGTCCTATCAGGGGTCTGCTCTAAATCCGATGAAAGCCTACTCGCTTGCAAATCAACGGTGAGTTTGTGGATTGTTGGAAGGAACTTCATTCCTTCTTCCACTCCTTTCTGGAATTCACATGCAAGTAAGATTTCATCAACCTTTTTCGTTGCTTGATCTTCCAAAAGGAAAGTAGAGGACCTCCGGTCTCCTTTTGGTGGACTCAAAGATAATTGGTTGTTTGGTGAAGGTGGATATGTTATGCCAAGAACATCATAAAAAGGTTTCTCCATTTCTCGCAAAGCTTTCTCTTGATACCCGAGAATATTTTCATCTATATCTTCCTCCAGTAGATACTGGCTTATGTAATCTAGTGTTGGATCAGAAATTATCTCAGAATGCCCATATGGATTCAAGGAATGGTTGCAATTTGGGTCTTGTATAGAATTACTGTTTAAAACATTTACGGAACTATTGTTGTCCTTTTTTAGATAAGTAAAATTTATATCATTTATTTAGAGAAGAAGTTGGGGAAATTACCTCCCACTCTCAGGAGGAAGAAATAAAATTACTCTCCAGTGCTGAAGGTGCAGCGTAAGATCTTGCCCCTTGATTTCTGTCGTGATTCGTGCTAGCACAAATCTCAAACTTTCTCTGAAAATCAACAGCGGCGTCCGCGTCAAGCACTGTCCGGCGCAAGACAGAATAGTAATTCCAACTTCCAAAGAAAAACGATGGCAAAAGGGATATAGAAGAGATCTTCCTAATATTCAATGAGGGATTTAATCTCCGAACTCCAGTGAAGAGTCAATGAGTCATGAGAAAGGGAAGTAAGGGTCAACAACTCAACATTCTTTTTCGGGAGCGGTAGTATCAAATATATATAGGACACTTACTCTGTTCAACGCAATAAAATTTTAATTTTTAAGATTGGAATGGCCGATCCAAATCGTTTAAATTGTTCTATGTTATAAAATTTTTATGGAGACCAAATTTTATATTTTTTCAAATTGTTTTACTAATTTTTTTTAATTTTTCAATATGCTCAATCTAAAAAGTTCTTAACCCTTCAATTTTGAAAATTTGAAAAAAATAGTTAGAAAATATGAAAAAAATATAAAATTTTATTATCAAGGATATTTTAATATAGAGATCATATTGAGCAGTTTGAATCGACCGTTTGAAATTTTAATTTGCCACGTCTGAATCGTGTTTGACGTCCTATATGTTTGATTCTAGCATTACTCTTCTTTTCCTCTTTATTCTCTTTCAAGGTTAACATTTTTTTATGTCGCCTGAGCTTACAACTATTTGACATTTTTTATAGTTCTCTTACCTAGAACACAATTTTTCAAACTTGTCAGGCTCATCTTTCATCATAAGGCGCTTTTGAGTTTATTATATTTTCTTGATAAGAGCAAATTACATAAATGGGTTTGAAATACCGTCATTTTTTTCTATTTGGTCGCCTATGTCTTAATTTTTTTATTTATGCTCTCAAAATTCTTCATTTTTACTAAATTGGACTTATTTGAAAGGAAACCGGTTTAATTGATAATCATTATGGCTCTCAAATAACTGATGAGAGCAGGGACGGAGCCAGAAAATTTTGAATGGGGGTTCACCTGGACGAAACCAGAAAAATTTGAAAAAAAGATTCAATAAATTAATAATATTTAAATAAAAATATTATTTTAATATAAAAGAATTTTTTGTTTTCGACATTTGTCATAAGAAGAATATGATACAACCTACAAATTGGATATGTTTCAAATTTGAATTTGACTCAAATTCAAGCTTTTAAAAAACTACGTTTTTCCTGTTTTATCACCGTTTTATCTTGATTTTTGTTCACACTGCACAACCATTATATCATTGTTTTATCCATTTTATCATAAACGCTAAATCACCACCCAACC
The DNA here is from genome assembly GCA_028095005.1 of Rhynchospora pubera. Lineage (NCBI taxonomy): Eukaryota > Viridiplantae > Streptophyta > Magnoliopsida > Poales > Cyperaceae > Rhynchospora > Rhynchospora pubera. The sequence goes on from CM051461.1 coordinate 189,006,705, forward strand.
GCTAAACCGCATAAATCACATTTTAAAACCATGCTTAAATTAGAATTTCAGTATGTCATAAATTAACTAGAAAATAAAAGAATTGATTTGATAAATAAAAAGGATAAATCTTGAGCAGCAATACCTTTTATTTTTTATTAGTATTAATATTTGTTAGTGCTATTTTATTTATATAATTGTTTTTTTTTTCTTTTTTTTCAATTTTTTCTTATTTGTTTTCTATTCCATTGTAGTTGTTCGGCTAGGCTGCTTATAAGGTTATCCATCATAGTTATGTTCGGCCTATATTTTGGATCTATTTAATTAATTGAAAGGCCCACAAACAAGAACTAAAAAAAATAAACTACATTTCTCTTTTCAGTTTATAAAAATAATCTTTTTGTATGGTAATAATTCTTTACAAATAAAAATTGTTAATCGATCCAAAAAGACCTCACAAAAAAAATAGACTACAAAAATTTAATGGGGTTCACCAATGAAAAATCATCTAAATATTTATGGGGTTCAAATATAAAATACATATAACAAATTTACATTTTATAACTATAAATATTCATATGTAGTAATATTATTTCAAAAAATAGGGGTGACATTGACACCCCTTTGTTGCACCTAAATCCGTCAGTGGATGAGAGCATCTTGAACACAAGCTTGAAAATTATTTTAATGATCTTCTGTGAATATTTTAAAATTGAGAAGCTTGACCATATTTATCAAAAATAAATAAATAAAGTCAATCTGATCATTTTGAACAAAAAATTAATAGAAATTTTAGTTTATGGTGAACATATAATATCGCTGTTGCAGCAGCGAAGTCAGCATTTTATTATTATATACTTGCTAACTAATGATCGTCCAAGCCATTTTAATCCTAATTTGTCCACTAATAAAAGGGCGTAATGTCACTCTTCATACTTCAGTACCAACATTTAATTTTATTATCGATTAGTCCCCACTTCATAAAAATAAATTCGCGACGATCCTTTTTTTTTATTATGCTTAATTTTTTAATAGTTATTTAGATTCAAATATGCGTGTTGGTTTTTTTTTTCTCCCTAGGTTTCTTCGTCAGCAACAGCTCCATTTTTTTTTTAATCGTGTTTGCATATCACATAAAAAAAGAGTTTGGGAGAGCCAGGACTGCAGATGCTGGCACTACAAATGGTTGAGACTGGTAGCGGTAAGAAACTGAGTGCGTGTTTATTACATTACAACAGTGACTGATCTCTCGTGTTATAACAATTGTGCTCGGGTTGATACTGATTGCCCTAGTTTAGGGAGGGGGAGAGTGCACGGTAAATGGTCTCTCAGGTTGATTAATTTCAAGTGTTTGCCATTTGTTGTTGAAATTTTTCATCAGTTAATTATCTTGTTGACATTCTGGATTTATCACCTATCACAGCAATTTTTTCAGGAAACAATTGGTAAAATGATAAAAAAAAAACCCTGTATGTTGTCGCCAATATTATTTTATAATGGAGAACTGAAGTATTATAATCTATGGCTAGAGGCAAAAACAAATTTCTTAGAATCATATGTAAAAGAAGCAGAATGCATTAATCTCGGAACTGCTGATCTCATATGCTATACTCAAAAGTGATGCATTAATTGAACTCATGAAGTTTCTCAAGTTACAAGTTCTTATTATGGCACAGAGATTCAGCCACAAATATTCTTTACATAACCATATCTAGACAAAAAACCATTTACGAACTAAAAAGTACCAATGTTATTTGCATAACTATTTCCTGTTGGCTTCCATGTTGAAAGAGCATATCTTTTCCTTCCCTTCCACCCCTGAAGCAGCCACTTACCATCTTCGTCAACAAAAAACCTCTTGTCATACCCATATCTGAGCTTCTTCCGACATTCATTCACCACAACTGGGTCTAGCTCTAGTTGTTCAAAACCAGCTCGTGCATTCCTCAGTTGCCATTTCTTGTAGGTTTCTGGCCTCTCCAACCAATCAGAGCCTTCACATGCTATAAGATTAATGATAACAGGAGCTAATAAATCATTCTCAATTAGCTTCCTTTGCTCATTTTCTCGAGGAATTAATGAGTCAAATACATCAAATGACATAGAGTAACACGATAAAACCTGTTTAAATCTCATGTTGAAAAAGGAACTGAAGGTTGCATTGAATATTCCATGGATGAAAAGTTGTGGTTTCATCTGCCGTATAAGCTGAAGAACTCGATTCCTAGGGCTGTCTGCGGTAGATGTTTCGTCTCGAACTCGCCTGAATTGGCATATGCTGTTAATTATTAAGACTTCATCATCAATAATATTTATATCCTCAATACAGATTGACTCCCATTGTGATGCTATTCCCTGGTAATGAAAAGGAACATTGAAGCTTTTAGCATAGTCTTCCAACCTCTTTCCAATTTCTTCTACTCGTTTAGAAGGGTGAAACCCCCGTTGAGGAAAATCAACACCAGTTATACGAATTTTTGGGGGACCGCCTTTTCTAGTGGCTAGAGATTGGATAAGAGGTGGCCATTGGAAACCAAAATTACTACCCAGGTCAACTATATGAACTTTAGATGCATTCCCAATTAACTTAAGAATATTAGTGTTGGCAAAACAAAATGAGACCCTATAAAACGGGGCTGCCGTAATAAACAAATGATAAGCCTTCAAAACATCGGCAGTGTTAATTCTTTTTGCAACAAGTCGTCGGTAAAGCTTGCTGCCAGAACCGGCCAAGCGAGCTTCAAGTCCATCAGCTAAGATAGATGCGAGCCTCTGAGTCCCACTGCCAGTCCGAGAAGATAGATTTCTTATCTGCATTAGTAATTCATGAGCTAATTGGCGGTTATTGATAGATACCGCATCTGAACAACTGATAAGGAGAGTATCGAGATCTATCTGCTCATTTTGAATTTCGTTATTGGATGAGTTTGCCTTGCTTAGCATAATTTCTTGTAGACCAGAAACTTCTTGCATTTCATGGTTTTCTCCATGATTAAGTAGCACGTTATCAAAGATGTCGTCACGGATTGCTTCCTCATAATATATCATTGGTATTTTGTACTTTCCCCCGCCCAAAACATCAAAGTCCACATTCCTCGAGTTTTTCTTACCCTTGGACCTATTTATAGACCCAAGATCTTCTTCTTCCACTGGCCTTAATACTTCCACTGTCCCATCAGTGGTCTGCTCTAAATTTGATGATAGCCTACTCGCATGCAAATCAATTGTGAGTTTGTGGATTCTTGGAAGGAACTTCATTCCTTCTTCCACTCCTTTCTGGAATTCACTTGCGTGATCTTCAAAATGGAAAGTAAAGGACCTCTCTTCTCCTTTTGGTGGACTCGAAGATGATTGGTTTTTTGGTGAACATAAAATATAAATGTTATGAGCAAACATGTTTATTTATTAAGTATAAATGTTTAGTTTAGTAAGTATGAATGTTGAGTTTAATAAGAGCAAATGTTCAGTTATTTAAATATAAATGTTTAGTTAGTTGCAACAAGAAAAATAACTTTCATAAGAAAAAAAACCAAGAGAAGGGCTCACGAATCGGACAAAAAACACATGAAAAAATTAGAAGTGGAAATGAACCGATCCGGTTCAAATTAATTTTTTTTCCGATTCTACTCCTGCCTCCTAGCGCACCTATTAACCCACACGCGACTCTATTTCTAGCGCGATTCTGATGCATTTAACTGAATATTTCTTATTATTAAACTGAACACTTATTATTATTAAACTGAACATTTGTAACATACATCAACGATGACAGGAATAATTTATTTAGCGTAATAGCTGTTTTTGTATTAACCAATTACATATTTATCATAGCCATAATCGGATTTATTGACGAGGACGGTTGAGTGCTATATTTGATATGAAATAAAAAAAACAATGCCTAGGCACAACACTTACACAAGCCCAGGCACAGCACCTAAACAAGCCCTGGCACCGCATCTAATTTTATTGGATCCACACATAAGATTATATGCTGGGCCAACTTTTTTTTAATTCAAACCCAGACACTTACCTGGGCTTGATTGTACATGGAACCAGAGTACCAGACCCACAAAATTATTGGTCCATATGCATAGTATCTGTTCAATCGGGTTCGAAATCTGAAATCTGGCTAGCATCCTTTGTATTGAAAATTATTATAGAGCATTTAGGGGTGAAAACGGTCACCGTTTCGACCGTCTTTTCGTTTCGTTTCGTCCAAAACAAAACGAAACGGTTAAGATTTTTTATTGCGTTTTATAAACGAAACGGTTAACGAAAGCTTAGAACAGTTTCGTCCATGTGTATTTTCGTGGTATTTTCGTGATTTCGACCGTTTCGTCCAAAACGAAATGGTTAACGCAAATGGGTGATCAATTTCGTTTTAAAATGAAACGGTTAACGAAATCGACCGTTTTCGTGGTCGTTTTAGACGTTATGCAGCCATAAGAGCATTCCTCTTTTAGCATCTAGAATATTCACTGGTCTCGTATATTCGAAGTAGGGATAATTTGGTCCTTTTAAAAAATCGCATCTAAATAATCTCTCCTCTTCTCTCCTCTTCTCTCCCGTCTCCAAACAGTTGTGTCTCACCTCTTTTCTTTCAAGATCTAGGGTTTCTGAACCCTCTTATCCGAAACTCTAGGGCTCCGTTTGGATGGTTTCTTCCCGGAATAAGGAATAAGGAATAACCACTTTTTACCAATAAATTTATTTCTAACCATTCAAATTCTTCACAAAATTTACACGCTTTCCAATAAATTTATCCCTTCCCAATAAATTTCTTCCCTTCTTCCTTTTTTCTACCTTATTCTCAACGCATCCAAACGGATTCTAGAAGAAGATCTCGCAAGATCTATCCACCATTTGTAATAATGGTGACCACAAATGACTCCATCTCCTTTTTCTTATCCGAAATCCTAGAAGGAGATCTCGCAAGATCTATCCACCATTTCTAGACCTCGCAAAATCTATTTGGGTGGCCAACGAAGGCGACGTAGTGAGGCAGGTTGTGGCCAAGCTCATCTTATCCTTTTTGCCTTCTGTTGGTAACCTTTTTGCAACCTCATTTCCTTTGAAATTTCCTAAATTGTTGGAGTCTCTTGAATTGATCTATTAGCCTTTCTGTTAGAATTGCTTGAACTAATTTGTTAAAAAGGCTAATTGTTTTGATTAAGACTTATAGTTATGTAAATTTGTTATGTGTTGATGAACTTGTGTGATTGCTCATTAAATCTAAAAATCTGAGTTGTGCTTGTGTATTGGTTAGTTGCTTTCTATCTAGGCTTATGATTTGTGCGTTCTATAGCTCGAATTTGATACTTGGTTGGCTATGATGCGTTACTTGACCCCTCTATACCTTGTACCAGATCGGTACAAGGCTCCATTCAATTCTGTTAGGAATTCAAACCAAGAAGTCTCTTGTTTTTTTATTTTGGTTTTCTTAAATGTTTACCTATTTCAAATTTTGCACAAAGGATTTATTAGATAGTGCAAATCTAAGTTAAATAACATAAGAGATCATCTTATGTTCCATTGTCAGAAACTGTCTATGCAATTACACAAAGGATGTATTAGATAGTGCAAATGTTAAGTTAAAGAACATAAGAGAATCATCTTATGTTCCATTGTCAAAAACTATCTATGCAATTGCACAAAGGATGTATTAGATACTGGAAATGTTAATTTAAATGATATAAGGGATCCTCTTTATGTTCCATTGTCAGAAACTGTCTATGCAATTGCAAAAAGGATGTAGATATTTCAAATGTCTATGCAATTGCATTGTCAGAAACTGTTTCTGCATAAAATTGCCCAAGATGATTATTTAGTATTGAATTGTACTTGTCGATTGTTCAGTTAGTTGCTTGATATGTTATATTACATGCATCTAGGGATTAGATTATAATATATGATGTGTAAACAATTTACTTGTGCAAATGTTAACTTACTTTAAAATTTCCAGAAAGGATATGTTAGATATTGCAAATGATATGTTAAATGACTTAAGGGATCATTTTATGTTCAATTATTATAAACAAGTTTCTGCATAAAGTTGTTTGAAAATATTATTTACTATTAAAATGTGGTCTATTTGTCACACATTAAGGAATCATGTTGTTAACATCTTATATCTGTATTTTTATTCATATTATATAGGTTTTGGCTGCGGTTTGATCGAGTTGGTATCCTAATGTTTGTTCGTTCTTCACTGACATTCTGATTTGTTCCAAAGTAAACATTTTTGTTTTAGTTTATAATTTTGATTTGTGCTGGTATTGTCGTAGTCGACAATACTTCTACTTTTATTGTTGTGTGATGTAAAATTTGGATTGTTTTTAGTTGATTTTTGAATTGCTTCCCATAACTAGTTTAATTGAATAAAAAAAACTATGAAATCAAATTTCTGCTGTAACTAACTGAACATATAAGGACTTTAAATTCATCCCTTAACGTATTTAACTGAAAACAAAAACTTAAAACTTCATATTATGATTGCATCAAACAGAACACTTAACGCAAATTAACTCATCTAACTGAACAAAAAATTCCGTCCATTTGATGACGTCAGCACGCAAAAAAAAAAATTGAAAATTTTTTCAAAACTTTTTTTGATGACGTCAACCGTAGATTGATGACATCATCAAAAGAAAATTGGACTCATCCATTGGAATAAGGTTGGATGTTTGGATACTTTAGAATTTGATGGTGTATATCAGCTCCGCTTTGTATTTGTATTGTACCATTTAATTTCGAAATAAATTAAAAAATTTAACTCTCATCTTATCTTTCAAATAATAATAATAATAAAATATCTTGTTCTATCAAATTTATAAATACTACATCAAATTTCGGTGAAAAAACTTTACTAAGTAGCATTTCAAGCATTTGTTCCACTAAGAAGAATTATGTTCCATGGCCCCACTCTACGAAGCTGCATTTCAAGCATTTGTCACCGTATGTCTGTTGCGACGTTTTTGTCATTATTCTTCTCGAAGGAATTTCTCGAAGGACAATGAAAACATAGCCTTAGATTCACCTCCCTTAAGGTTCGATCTCTATAGCGGGTATCTCTCGAAACAAGAGAATCCTAACAAGAGTCGCTTCTTAAAGAAGTTTCTTGATTTAGCGGGTCATTTCTTTCCAATAGGCGCAAGCCCCCATTGTTAATTACCCCGTAGTTGCCTACGGGAACCTCTGATTAAGGAACATAAAGGGTATTGATGTAATGGGCTAAGAAAAGAGACTTATGAAGTGTTATTATTTGACTTATGGAGGCCTTAATTGACGGTACCAAACCTAATTGACGGGACCCAATTAAGGACCTTTAACTTAATCGGTTAAACCTAAACTTGGAAGGGAATTGATTTTGGCTTAGAAGAAGTTTTCGCTCATTTGTTTGGAGTCGTTTGAGCCTCTTGATAATTTAAGTCATCTGAGATTGATCTCAACCCCAGTGAGCGACTTTTTCTCAAATGAAGAGGTTTCGATTTTGACTTTAGGTTTCGCGTTTGGACTTTTAATTTTGATGTTTCACTTAGGATATTGGTGATTTTTATTCACTTTGGCCTTTTGTACATTTGGGTTTTCAGAAATTCTCTTCTATTTCGAAAATATTTAATCTCGAAGATATTTGACTTTAAAAGATCTCATTCTAGAAATTATTTAGACTTTTGAAAATATTTATAATCGAGTATACTTAGCTTTCGAAAATATCATACTTAAAATTTTGAACATACTTATTTTGAAGATTAGAAATTTTATAAACAAATTTAATAATATTCTAGTAAAAAGTCATTTTTTTAAAGCGAAAATACTGCAAAAATATAAAAGATTGTTACTTTGACATAATTTTATATTAAAGTATCAGTGAATTTGGTTTAGTTAGATTTTTAGAATTTTATGAATATTTGTATTTTTTTCTGAGTTTTCTATTATTTTTAAATGAATTCTTGTTGTTTCTGCTGACGTGGCGGATCCTGATTGGTCCATTTCATCATACAGGCTGAGGTGTCTGTTGAGATGTCATGTTGAGCTTCTCCTTATTTTCGTGGGCCTTGACGTTTGATTGGGCCTAAATCTCCTTGGATTACTTGACTTCACGTTTTATCAATCCGCAGAGATTGGGTACATGGGTTTTACAGATGTTTCGTCACAAACTATCAGAAAGGGATTGGCGCTGATGCTTGAACGGAGGAGATGGGTTTCTTTCTCTTCGCTAACGGTTTCGACGAAATGGATTTGGATCCGTTAATGATTCCGGTCGCTGTAACCGTTAAGGAAGGGTTCGTTAGCGTCGTGAGTCCGAGACGAAGACGGTGGTTGCCTTGGTTTCGAGCGCGTCGGCTTCATTTTATGGAAGTACCACCAACTGGTACAGTGGTACAGGTTTGGTATGGAGGAGATTGCGGAGGAACTGCATTCCTACACTAACGACAAGCTAATTGGTATCGATATAATGCAAAGATGAGGGTATACGGCTCAATTTAACATTTACATGTGCAATTTGATGGAATCAATCGAAATTGGTGATGGAATCAATTTGTGGACTCATCACTTCTGTATCTTTGACATATACAACACAGCATAATACTCATGCAACCATTGGTGATTGAATCACACGACTCACATATTTTGGTGCTTCTCTTTTGTCATAAACTAAAACCAATAACAGAGGTCCAGCTTTCAATGATTATACGGTTACACATTTCCTATGTCAGGGTATTCCAACTTCAATCCAAACCTGACCTTCATTTGGTTCATTTAAAGTTTACAAATTATTACCACTGTCCCCAAGGCACTACGGCAGTCACAAGAGAAGTTAACTTAGTAATAAAAATATCAAAGTGCACAATTGCATCTAGGCAATATCTAATTCTATATTTCTATTATCCTAAAGAACCAATTTTAGAAGAAATCGCAATCTTAAAATCTGACAAACCTAAAGGCAAGATTCATAAAGAGGTTCTCCAGTATTTAGACTACTTTACTACACATAACTTAATATTTCACTCAAAAAGGGGTTAGTTAACAACCATTCAATCATCAACAGAAGGAAGCAACTTTCTTCACATTTGCAAAATAACCCAACCATTTTCTGGAACACAACCTTGGTGCATTTACTCAACTGAAAGTGGTATAATAAACAAAGACATGCCGCAGCAAGATAATGTCAGATACCATGTATACATAGAATAGTACTTTTGCACAATCAACCCCAGGCTTTCAACAAATCAAGAAAACAGTCTTATCATACCAGAACAGATTAAGAATGGAAATTCACATTGTTGTAGCTTTCTGACTTCAAAGAACAATAACAGAAACCTATGGCTTTATGCAACATGATCCTTACAAAACCTTTTATCTACATTTATGGGAATAAAACATAGGTTAATGAGGAGAAGATTGACATCTAAAATCCTGAACAAAATTGGACAGCATTTCCCCTAGACCCCCTCTGATTTTGAAGATTTAAACAGCTTAATCAAGATTGTCACTCAATTAAGCATGTCTAAATCCGGTTCACCATGGTGGCAGAGCCTCCTAGCAAACCAAAGAGGGGGTCCAGCGTAGGAGCAAAGCTCCATGCCAGCTTGACATGGCCACCATGGAAGCATAGCTTCCTGGCAGCAAGAACAAGCGAGTTTAAGTAACATTTTTACACATGGAACTCAAATTAAAGCAAACAAGGTGACGATTCTAAAACAAACCATAGGTTTCCTTATTTCGGATCTGGAAGATCACCATGGAAGCATAGCTCCCTGGCAACTTCTCTCTTTTGAAATGCATGCACAGAAATTGCCTAAAAGAGGAAGAGAAAGATTCAAGAAGAGACTAGATTTATCCCTCCTATAACAATCAACTCACCATTGGAGCACAGCTCCATGACAAGCTTTTATCGTTATGCTAACAGATCAAGAAAACCGTATCAAACTAATCTAATTAAGAAATAATAACCAGCCTGTCTCCTCAATCTCGATTGGGATAACCACCATGGGAGCATAGCTTCCTAGCGATCTCCTTCTCGAACTTTGATTACAGAAGATTTCTTCCTCTTTCTTGCTTTTCTTACAACGCTCTCTACCTATTCGACAAAATGCTATCGTTCTCTCTCTTTCTAACCTAAGCTTTTCTATGTGGAATTCTCAATCTGAAACTCCTTCGGAACCCCCTTTTTTCTTCTTGGTCTCGTCTTTATATAGGCGAAGGCTTGGTACCTCTTTCCGTCCAGATGCCATGAATCTTGGGAAGAGTCCGGTAGTTATCGGCTCCCTTCTCCAACGACATTTCGTTGGGTTCGTTTCACCCCCTTCTCTTTTCTTTTTCTTCATTGCTCCTGGCACACCGTGCACCGTCTCTCTGACAGAGGGGCCTTTGAATAGCTTCCCTGTTTCGTTCTTTTATACCAGGTGTATTTTCCTTCTCTTTCGTGAGTGGGTTAGCTTCAGTCGAGAGAAATCCGAGCGACAATCCTTCTCCTTTTCGCTGTACTCCCGGCTTATGGTGGACCACTCTCTTCATTTCAAAAGTTGCATACGGTTTACAAAGGACCTAGCGCATCTCCCTTCTATTATATGCGAAGGGATGGTTTAAATCACATTTTCTCATCTCTCCATTCCTTTCACTGCTACTTGTCTCCACTTAATTGCTTTATCCAAATTTTGTTTGTTGCCGAAATGAAAGAAATTATTTGAGTATCTTTCCCTTAGAACTCTTTCGTGAAATTTTACCTCCATACCCGCCAAATTATATAGAACTCAATGATGCCAAGAATTTCCCAAAAATACATCTCTGATTATTTTATTTATTTTCTCTAAAATCAGGAGCTTTCTTGCATAAAATAGGGATTCTGTAGCTCCTCTGGCCACTTTGAAAGCACCATAATATTCCTCATGCTTCACTGTATTTTTGGATAATTTTCCATGATTTTTGGAATTCATTTGATATTTTTCATGAATTTTTCAAGCCCTTTGATGAAATTATCTAATTTAATTCGTGAATTTGGCACCATATTTTAGGGTCAAACAATGTCCATTTTAGTAATGGAAAAATTAAGTTATGAAAATTTGTAAGGTACAAATCACTGTTAAAAAACAGAGATTCTAAAACAAACTTGATTTTATTGAACATTCCTATACAAAAATCAACAGTTTTTATGGACAACTATTTCCCAAATCTGCTTTTGGCTTCCATGTAGAAATAGCATACCTTATTTTTCCCTTCCAACCCTGAAGCATCCAGTTACCATCTTCTTCAATAAAGAATCTATTGTCATATCCATTTCTCAGCTTCTTCCTGCATTCCTTCACTACTTCTGGATCCAACTGCAGTTGTTCAAAACCAGCTCGCACATTCCTCAGTTGCCAATTCTTGTAGGTTTCTGGTCTCTCTAACCAATCTGAGCCTCCACATGCTATAAGATTAATTAAAATAGGTCCAATCACTTCTCTTTCTGTGAACAACCTTAGCTCATCATCTCGTGGAATTAACGAGTCACGTATGTCAAATTCCATAGAGAATTGCGACAAAATCTGGCGAAATCGCAGAGTGAAAAAGGGACTGAATGTTGCACTATATATTCCTTGAATGAAAAATAGTGGTTTCATCTGCCGTACAAGTTTTAGAACTTTATTCCTTGGGCTGTCCATGTTACATGCTTCATCCCGTATTCGGCTAAATCGAAGCATGGAATTAACAATGCAAACTTCATCCTCTCTGAGATTCAAATCCTCAACACTAATCGACTCCCATTCTGATGCTATCCCTTGGTACTTGAAAGGAACATTAAAGCTTCTAGCATAATCTTCCAACCTCTTTCCTATCTCTTCTACTTGATTTGTTGGACGAAACCCCCTCTGAGGAAAATCAATACCAGTGATACGAAGTTTTGGGGGACCCCCTTGCCTAGTGGCTAGAGATTGAATGAGAGAGGGCCACTGGAACCCGAAAGATATACCCAGATCAACTATGTGAACTTTTGATGAATTCTTAATCTCCCGAAGAATTATGTTGTTAGCAAAACAATTTGAAACCCTATGGAAAGGGTCTGCTCTGATACACAAATGATAACTTTTTAAAATATCAGAATTGTTTACTCTTTTTGCAACAAGTTGGCGGTAAAGCTCGCTACCAGAGCCACCCAAGCGAGCTTCAAGCCCATCAGCAAGGATACATGCAAGTCTCTGAGTACTGTTACCAGTCCTAGAAGATATTTTTCTTATCTTCATCAGAAGTTCTTCAGCAAGATGCTGATCATTAATAGATACTGCCTCTGAACAATGGATCAGGAGGGTATTGAGATCAATGTGCTTCTCATGGATTTCCTTACTGCCATATGACCTTGCCTTGCATTGCATGATTTCTCGTAGACCATTAACTTCTTCTTTCTCGTAGCTTTCTCCATGATTAAGCAGCACTTTATCATACATGTCATCTCTAATTGTTTCTTCATAACAAATCATTGGTTTTTTGCGATTTTCACTCCCCCAAATATCAAAGTCTCCATTGTTTAAGTTCTCGTTACCCCTGGACCTAAATTTAAACCCAAAATCTTTTTCCTTCTCCAGCCCAAATTCTACCACCTTCCCATGGATTCTCTGCTCTGATTGTGACAAAAGCCTGCTCGCTTGAAAATCAACTGTGAGTTCCTGGATCGATGGAAGGAATTTCAATCCTTCTTCCACTCCTTTTTGGAATTCACTGGCCAATAAGTGCTCATCAATTCTTTTCTGTGCTGAAATATTCTTTGTTGCTTGATCTTCCAAAAGGCAAGTTGTGGACTTGGGGTATACATTCGGTTGACCTGAATGTAACTGGTTCTTTGGTGAAGGTGGATATTTTTCTCCGAGGACATCATAAAATGGTCTTTCCATTTCCCTCAAATCAGCCTCCTCTTGATACCCAATAATATTGCCATCTATATCTTCTTCTAATAGATACCGGCTAATGCAGTCTAGTATCGGATCAGAAATTATCTCAGAGCTCTCATGGGTGTTAAGGTTACACCATGTGCCTTCTTTTGGGTTATTATTTGAAACATTCAAAAGATTACTGTTGTTTCTGAGTTGCGCATAGTCCAATGAATTCTTCGTGAGTAAAGCCATGATGAATCAAGCTTTTCTGATTTTTAAGTAAATATATGAATTGAAATTAGATTAAATAAATCAATTGATGCAGAGCTTTTACAAAGTTTTTTTTTTTTTGGAAGAAAAGAGCTTTTACAAAGTTATTGGCAAGTGAGCTACGGGCGAAATTTGCAAACGAAACACTTCCCTTATACAATTTAATTATTGAACCTTTCTAACTGTCAGTAATTTATTGGCCAGACCAGTAGGAATATATTTGACAAAAAAAAAGGGCCAAAGTATAACATTTAATTTCATTTTCTCAGAAAAAATAATAATGATTCCTATATAAAAAAAGGGGTATTGTAAAAGATTGGTATCAAATTCTAAGTTTTGAGCATTTCCAATTAAAATTTTGGACGTAAAATTATCAATGGAGTGCATTTGTTGGTCAGACGCCATAAGGTTTGTACTTTGTAGTTCGAAGAAAATAAATTGGTTACTCATTTCAGGCCTCTCCTTCACAAAAAGGGGAATTATATAAAGAGTGGTAATCCCCAATTTTGTAATAAAAAGAATGTTGTTCATCCTTTACAAAACCTAATTGATCATACATATATAATAAAGCAGAAAGAAGTATCATGTACCTCGAACGAAGAAGAAGAGAGCTTTTTCGTAAGTTTGATGTGGGATATAGAAGAAAGAGAGGTGCCTCAGACAGCTATGAAGTAATTTTGATATTAGTTCCTTTATTTCAAATTTAATCTTTCACCTAAATCCAGTCTCCAAAATGGACTGGTCTTTTCAGTTTTCATTGTCTTGCGCTTCCAAAAGGTCTTCTTTTCTAGTGGCCAAGCACTGCCACCCACCTGTAGGTTAAGTTTAACCAGCCTTCGTTGCAAATTTGCAATGGCATTTATTGTGCTAACAGTAAACACGCACTAATTCTAATGCTGATGTGTCAATGGGGTACTGCTGGCGTTTAGTTGAATTTGGGATTCATTGTGGCGGAGCTTTGTATTGATCTACTAAATGATAAATAAAACACTCCAGTCGCATATCTAATTTGCATCTGGTCATTTCATGAAGTATTTCGTTCCATTAATCCATTTCATTAACAATCTAACATATTCCCTGAATTCATTCACTGCGAGAGATGTTTTTTTGTTAAACAATAAATACTTTTGCCTCTTAATTTTATTGACAGAATTAAACAATTAGCCAATTGACAGTTTTAAACATTCTAAACTCTAAATCATGACTAACGTTCATGGTTATTCTACCCTAGAAATCAATTTTTTGAGACGTCAGCATCATATTCTTCTGCACAAGGTCAAACTGAATGATGCAAATTATTGGTATAGGTTAACCAAACCCCAGCACAGTAATTTAGGTCATACTCTGACTTTCATCTTTTGACTGGCAATTTTTTCGCCGTTCCGCCGTTCGGTGTTCCATGGAATTTTGTTCATTTCCGCAAATATTAACTTGGGATAATTATGTCTTGCATACTATTTATTTATTACATAAACTTTAATTAACACATTCATTGAAACTCTAATAAATTAAATCGTAACAATTCATCATTATGAATAAAATAATTTAGATTTAGATCTATATAAGAAAAAAAACATACATGATACAATATTATCCTTTTAACTTATTAAGTTTCTTCTCTTTTTCGTAAAAAAATATATTAAATTTCGATGTTCTAGGAAAAAGCTGAAACTGTAGCGGTTTGGTCAACTGCGGCTCAATCAGTGCATCTTTATGGCATCCAAAACAGGATCAAGGATGGGTGCTGCCTGTTGATATTTCTTGGCTACGGTGGCATAGTTAGAATTTTATGTCAGTAGTCTATAAATTATCATATCATTTTGAAATAAATTTTTATTAGAAACTTTCCGTCGAAGAAGCGAAAAATTAATTAAGCTCTTCGTCATGAAGTATCTGAGAGGGATCCTTCAAAAATTTTAGATTCCTTATATTTTTTTATTTACATCTCGGTCATGTTCCACCTAAAAAACTTTTTAGGTGGGTTCATAGACCCACCACTGAGACTATAGCTTCCTCCTGTTTGGCTACTCAACTCCGCATCCTCTGGATGGTCATTCAGTGGATGGTTTCAATCTCAACCGTCCGATTTAATCTCAATAGATATCGATGTTCTGTGCATAATATTAAAATTGATAGGCTCGAAAAAATCTAACCATTAAGATTAAATCAAACGGCTCATATCAGAAAACGTCCAAGGGATGATTCTATCAAACCCAGAGGATACGAGTCCGCTTGGTTACCGCCACGAAAGATCTCAAGTAAACATGTGCGTATACAATCCGACTCTGCTGTTGCGCGACACAGCGTGTAGCGCACTACGAGCCGTCTGATCTTGATCGGACGGTTCACTTTTTACGGGCCTATCAATCTAGGTTACATGCACGGGGCTCCCTTGTCCATTGGATCTTAATCAGACGGCCAGCGTACCGCGCGACACGCTGTGTCGCGCAGCAGCGGATCTGAATTTGTGCGTATATGCGTAACAAGCAGAGAAAAGCAGTTTAGTGCGCACATTTTTTTATGTACAAGTTATGTGTAGCCTTTCGTGAGCTGGATTATTATGAAAAATGATTGCGACTCTTCATATTTTAGTTACAATATTTATCGATACACAAATAAAAAAACACTGTTTGTGAACAATTTATTTAGGTATTTTCTATAGAGAACTTTTTGAAATAGTCGTTATTCTGATATAGGTCATTTAAATATTAAAAGATTTATTAATTATTTTGTATTTAATCCAATTGAAATGTGTAGAGTACCAGAAACTTCAATGCCATCAGGTGTAATAAATAAACTTATATGTATAATAATATATATAGAATTGTAACAATACATAAAGTTATTCATTCATTTATTTTTATTCAATGCTATGCTATATTTACTCTGCAGGTTTAATTTAACTGTTGGAAGTACCTAGTAACCTTGATCCTCAGCTTGAATTTGCAAAATTAGACAATGGTGGCCGAATTTCTGATATTACTGGCTGACTAGGATAATTTTTACCTTTATTATGTATGAATGTATCTTTATTTGTGAAAAATCTGTGTGCTTCGAGTAGCAATTTGTTTGAATAGATGATGCTATCAACTTTTGGTAAGGAAAACGATATTTGTTATAGCAAGCTAGAACAAGTTAAATTATAAAGGGGCCGTTTGGATCGTTTAGGAATAAGAGGAATAGTCTCTTTCTAGACGGAAATTTATTTCTAACCATTCAAACTCTTAATAAAATTACACACTTTCTAATGTTTTCCGTCTAGGAATAGACTATTCTTCTTATTCCTAAGTGATCCAAACGGCCCCAAAATTCATACGAAATACCAAGAATGCCCCTAGAAAACATAAGAAACGGAATCAGTAATTCAATATGCAATCTCTCAACAAATATAAATTAAACTTTTTAATCTTTAAACAGCCTACTAAGTATAATACAAATTTTCGTTTATGACAAATTATAGAGTCCAATATATAATATAAATTTGTTTATGATGAATTATAGAGTCCAATATATAAGACAGATGTAGTTCGTTCAATATGATCATTTTGATATTTCAAATTTAAACTAACCAATCTGAATCGTTCAATATCTCATGTAGAAAACTTAAAAGAAACCAAATTTAATTTTTTTATTATTTTTCTGTATTTTAAAAACTCATTGGTTTGAAGGGTTCATAATATTATATTATGGATTTTTAAATATCCAAAATTTGTAAAAGAATTTATATATATATATATATATATATATATATATATATATTGACCTCTTGTAATTTTTCAATATATAAGATTTATTGAACCGCTCGAATCGATAACTTGAATTTTAAAAATGTGAGAATAATGAATTAGTAGGACAAACATCAGCCGTCTCTTATTTTAGTCACCCACCTCAAAAAAAAAATTACATAATATTACACTTGTTGGTAATTTAAAAAATAAACCAAAAGAAGTTAGGGATCCATCTCAAAAAATTAAAGGATCCAGCTGGACATGTCGTGCTTGATTTGAATTGCATAACGACACCTAAAAAAATCATCTTCTTCCTTCCTTCCCGATGAATCTTATTATTAAGACAAAACTTAGAATAGAATGGAATATTTGGTTGAATAATTATTTGTGGCATATATATCCTAGCGCGAATCTCGCGCATTACGTGATTCATCTATATAATATTTTGTGAATTTTACGACATTATAAACAAAAATTACCACACAGGATAAAAAATACAATTCGTATATTATATAAAAACTATCACTAAAAATACTAAATAATGTTCATGCCACAAAAGATAAAAAAATATTATGGTTTAAATAGCGGTCGAACTCCTCTGTACACCTTCCATTTTTATATATCTATAATATTAAAAAATAAGTGTTCAATAAGATTTCTAATGAACCTATTTTGCAAAATTATGAGAAAATCGTTGTATTTTTTTATTGTCGTGACTTTTAAATAATTATTTTGTATATTATATATATTATTTTAGATTTTCTGTTGTTATTATAATATATATTTAATTTTTCGTGAATTTTTTATGTAACATTATTTTAGAGTTATTTGTTTCAAAATTATTATTATATTATATTTATATGAGACGTTACATTATATATATATATAGCTTGGCCGGCATGAGAGGCACATGGGGCACTATGGTTAGCACAACGCTCCGTATTTTCTATGGTGCATGATTCTTTGCGGCAAAAATAATATTTAGAATTTTTGTGACAGTTTCCATATAATATTTAAATAGTATTCTCAAATTTTTATGGTATTTTTTATATAACGTTTTGAATTTCTCAGAAAATTTATATGAATAAATCGCGCAACGAGTGAGATTCACCCTAGTCATATATATGTTTTCAGCAAAAAATAATTATGGACCCTGCTGACATGAAATTCTAGCTTCGCCACTGATTAAACTCAGTTTTCTTTTTAAGACCTCTCCCATAGTAATTTAGGCCTTAATCAAAATATTTTTTGTATGCTGGATTTCGTTTCGTTTCGTTTTAATTGATTAATTTTTTGGGATTTCGTTGGAGATAATAACATAAAAATTCCAATCAAATGATATCCAATTTGCTAATTTTAATCAGAATTTTTCAATGAAATGAAATGAAATTCCATGTAAAAGAAAGAGGGGATTTTGATCAGGACCTGAAGTACCAAATTCGTAAGTATTTCAATAACCTATTAAATTTTTTCTATTTTTTTCGTACTATTAAATAATATCACGGTCAATTGAGCCAAGTAAATGGAACCAAAAATATATATATAAAGAAAAGAGAATCAGATATCCGTAAGCGGTTTCAGTTCGCAAAAAAAAAAAAAACAAGAATAATATAAAGAAAAATTATGAACATGACTCCAGTTGCCTTTTGGCTGCAGAGGCATCTAGCAATTGTTACCACAAATCAGAACACAACATGTGATCCATTGCATGTTCTTATACTATATTTTAATTATTGCCGTACGTACTGCCAATATAATAATAAGAATTGCTGTTGTACGTCAAATAGTTCTTAAACTAATGGTTTGTTTTGTGTAAATATTATATAAAAAGATTACAGAGGGATGATATATATAACCCAAATAAATTAATAAATACCCACATTTGAGTCCTGAAATAAAAATTTCCATACAATCCCCAGCAAAAGAAATGAAATAAATTTAAGGCTTCTCCATTTTCTAAATTTACCTTGTAAGATGACTAAAACTTATCTCTTTTGTGTCTTTAAACTCACCTTTTAACTAGAGAAAAGTAGAACAATCATCAAGACTTAGGAAAAACGGTAAGGAGCAAGGTGCAGGTCAATTTTTTTTTTTTTTTGGGACCAGGAATAAAGCTCGTATAATTTACAAATGAAATGACTCATTTATTTTAGAGAAATCACATTTCATATTTATCAACATATGACTATTTAGAGAACTCAAATTTATAAATGAAATGAGTTCACGCGTAATTCAAAAATATGTAAATTTTTTTTCTTTGTGAACAAACGAAATGGCTAATTTATTTATTTATTTATTTATTTTGTTTTTTTAAATAATAAATTAAATGAATCATGGTATATATCCCTGGTCGCAAAGGCTCGGTTTCTCACCTGAAAAAAAAATAAAGCAAAATAATCATAGGATCATGCAGTATTTATAGATTCGGTTCTTAATTAAAGCCCATTAAATGGTGCTTCTAGAATAGACTTTGTCAACTGTTCAGTAAATTATTGGCTAACAATTAAACAATTCAAATCATGAGAGGATGTCGATGATAAATTAAATAATTTTGAACAACCGTTAACAATGCACCAGAGCCCGAGGGAAACGATTGCACCAGGTCGGATTCTAGATTTGGATTTTTGTGGTTGGGAGTAATTGGTAATATGACAAGGATAGAAGGTTAAGGAACCAATAATTGATGGAATCAAATATAGACTTGTCATGTGAATATTCCCACCAGGCTGAATGATTATTTGTGTTTGTAGGCGCGTTAGTTTGTGTTGTGGTGATTCCGTGGTCGCGGTACATGTTACTCATCAAGCTGTCATTCACAAATCACAATAATATTTCCAAGGTAAACCACTAATGCATTTTCATTATTTTTTTATTCTTTTGTTTATTTATATATTTTTCGTAATATGTTAGCCACTTTTGTCAGTGCATTGACGAAAATGGAAATTCCATTACAATTTTCCACTTTATTTTTATTTTTTATTTTACTATCGTCTCTCTTTTTTTAAGATATTATGACAACGATTAATTACCTCTGCTCCTGTTTCTCATTTGTCAACTAATAAAGTTACGTGTGATTTACAGAGAAGGGGTTTATCAAAAACTTAATTTATATGGCATATTGTACCGGCTAATAAAATACATATTAAGTTTTAAGATAAATTATTTATATGTTTTCCAGCCTGCACACACTTAATTTAGTTGGCACTTGGCAAAACTAGTGAAAGGTCTAATTAACTAACTAGAGATTTTTTTTTCCCTAGTTTTGTTACTAAAAAAAATCAATTTAGTCCGTATGGCAGTTTAAGACAAATACTTGAACATACTGAAAGACTTTAATAAGTTTTTTAAAAAATACCAATCAACTATACGCCTTGTCGCGTCTCAAATAAAAAAAAAACCTATAAAATTGTCAACACTTATAAAGTTTCTTTTTCATTATTAAAAGTAATTCTAGCAATGTGGATTATTATCGTTATTCTGTATATCTATTTGCGTTCTTGATAATGTAAATGAAACTAAATGAACTAAATTTTAAATGTTTAGTGGTCGAACAAGCAGTGGAGAAATGAATTGATTAAACCCACTAAACAATGTTACAATTTGACCTAATAACATAATTTGGCACTTCTCAATAGAATTTATAATTTCATTGAAAATATGAACATTTTTGTTTAAATAATGAAATGAAATTTAATTTTAATTAAATTGATATATATTATATATATATATATATATATCATTCTTAAATGATGTATTTAAACATTTCTTAATAATATTTTTCAAAGCATATGAAATGATTATATCATTTTGACGCTCGATTTAATTATTTATTAAAAAATAACAAATGGACAAAGGAAAGTTATTTGTCAAAGTTAAGAGTTCATGACCAATAATCAACGCTTAGATTAGCAAGTGTTAATGGCATATTAAAAAACAAATACGGATGCATCAACCATCCATAATTAAATGGTTGTGGCAGCATCTTTGCAAAATGCAGTACAGAGAACCTAGTCCAGTCAACACCAGATTCCTTGGTACCTGTACACCAAAAACAATACAAACTTCCCGACAAAAATCTCCCCTGTCGCTCCCTTTATTTATCAAATCTATCGGGTCACATCCACAATTTCACGTAACTCAGTACACAATTTAACATTTGGAAATGATCTCATAAAATCAAGTTTCCGAAAGCAGACACGGCTAAGTAAAAGAATCTCTATCTCTATCTCCTCTTGTCAACTTGATTTTTTCATTTTTCCTCTTCCAAGTGCCATCAGCCAAGAGAAAAGAGTACTCTATCCACGTGTTCTTATTTTGGTGCTACTCTCGCTCCCGTCTTCGCGCTAGGGTTTCCGAGAAGGTACCCATTTCTTCTCTCAATTTGTTTTACTTTTTTCTCTCCCCCACTATTAGATTGTTTCATTGGATCATTTCAGAAGGTTTTGATCTAACTTAGCTTACTGTTTCTCTGGTTCCTTGTTTCTGATGCTTATGAGTATATAGTTCTGTTCTATTCTGAGAAGTTGAGAATGCACCCAAGTTGTTTGTGGAATTGATTAAACGAGTTTTGGGTGCTTACAAACTGAAACTGATCTTGGGTTGTTTGTAAATTGTACAGGTAGGTTCCTGTCTGAAGCTAATGATTCAATGGTTTTTGGGTCTGGCCAGGAAGATACCTCTGGTACAATGAATGAACTAACATATGATTCCTTCTTCTTGGAAGATAATCCCTTGTATAGTTCATTCAACCAATCACAACCTTTTCTAGACCAAGAGCTTTACAATAATTTGCCCCAGCCGAGCACAACTATTGACACAATCCCTGTTACCAACCCAAATGGAGATTTCCAGTTCAATTTGCCTCAGTCCGACTTGATTAAAGAAATCAATTTAGACCATACAGTAGAAAATAAAGGTGAGAGTCCTGAATATTGTGAGATCACATCAAACATATCTTTGGACTACATAACCCAGATGCTTCTAGAAGAAGGCATAGATGAGAAGATCAATACATATTGTGAGGAGGCAGCAATCAGACAAGCTGTGAAACCATTTTATGATATTCTTGGACAGGAATACCCTCCATCAAGTGAACCTGTTATTTCCAGTGGGCCCCCTCCTGTCATCCGGCAGAGCTTGAGTAGTCCCTGTGATAGCTACAGTACCAGCCACAGCCATTCTGTTAGCAGTACCAGTACTAATAACAGTAGTGGGGTACTAGAGAGTAAGTGGACCCAATTTAACTCCTCAGACTTCTTTGTAGATGACAAAGCATTTCAAGAAGAAACTTCAGTAAATGCAGGCCCACCAGAGGATTTGACAGTTGATGACTTGCCAGTCTGGCATTTTCAGAAGGGCATGGAAGAGGCAAAGAAGTTTCTTCCAAATATCAACAAACTTGTGATTGATTTGGAAGTGAATGAGACAAGAAGGTATCCTGAACCAAAAAAGGAAACTAAACTGGTAGAAGAAGCTGTCAAGTCAGAAGAGCAAGAACTTAAGAGCCCAGTTACAGTATTTGGTACGGTTAGTAGGAAGAACCCATTTGAAGAGAACTTGGAACTTTCAGAGGGGAGGTTCTCCAAACACTCGGCTTTGACCAGCTCTGATGAGCCAGTCAGGGATGACATTTTCGATAAGGTGCTTCTTTCGGATGGAAATTATTGCAACGATGAGATCAGTCATTTACGAGAAATGATGGAGAATGAAGGTAGCAGCAGAAGCTCCAAGGACAGTCCAGAGAAAAGGAAGGTACGAAGCAAGAAACAAAGCAAAGGTGATGTGGTAGATTTGCGATCCATCCTGATCAACTGTGCTCAGGCAATTTCATCTGATGACTGGCGTCAGGCGCATGAACTACTAAAGAAGGTCCGAAAGCACGCTTCACCTGCCGGGGATGGCTGCCAGCGACTGGCGAGTTGTTTAGCTGATGGGCTTGAGGCCCGCCTGGCAGGAACTGGTAGCCAGGTGTATCGCCAGCTCATGGCAAGAAGGACTACTGCCACTGATTACCTCCAGGCATACCGGCTTTACCTTACTGCTTGCCCTTTTAAGAGAGCGACATTTTACTTCTCTAATAAGACGATTCTTAACTCTACAAAGGGGGCCTTGAGGATACATATAATTGATTTTGGGGTATATTTTGGGTTTCAGTGGCCTTCATTGATTGAGCATTTGGCTAAGAGGCCAGGCCCCACTCCTTTGCTAAGGATTACTGGTATAGAAGTGCCCAAACCTGGGTTTCGGCCAACTGAGCAGGTTGATGAGACAGGCCGACGGTTGACAGAATATGCAAAGAGCTTCAAGGTACCATTCGAGTACCGAGGCATAGCTTCCAAATGGGACACAATCCGAGTTGAAGATCTTAGAATAAGACGGGATGAGGTTGTCATAGTAAATTGTTTGTACCGATTTCGCAATCTTGTTGATGAATCTGTGACAATGGATAGCCCTAGAGATCGAGTTTTAAAAACCATAAGGCGAATTAACCCGCGTGTGTTTATTCATGCAATCGTTAATGGGTCTTATGGTGCCCCTTTCTTTGTGACTCGATTTCGGGAGGCTTTGTTCCACTACTCATCTTTGTTCGACATGCTTGATACAACTGTACCGAGGAACAATGAGCAGAGGGGATTGATAGAAAAGGGTATATTTGGAAGAGATTTGATAAATGTGATTGCATGCGAAGGGTCAGAGAGGGTAGAGAGACCTGAGACTTATAGGCAATGGCAAATCAGAAACTTGCGAGCTGGATTTGAGCAATTACCATTGCATCCTGAAATGTTTCACATTATAAAAAAAAGGGTAAAAGAACTGCATCATAAAGATTTTGTGATAGATGAGGACTCTAAATGGTTACTGCAAGGCTGGAAGGGTAGAATAGTGTATGCCATGTCTACATGGAAACCTAGCAATTCATGACCAAAAAAATGAATCAATGTCCTGCGAACTTAGCAATTATTTCATTCATTAGAACCATTAGTTGTTTTAGAGGCAATTAATGCTTGGATGTTCATAGGTTATGTAGCATTTGAAAATGTAAAAAATTTTGCTTAGTTATGTCGCTGGGTGGATTACTAGTGTTTGTTTTGTAATGGTAGTTTGGTGTTATTTTCCACTTGGGAATAGACCTGATTAATTTTTCTCTTATCTGGTATTATAGATTTGCAATTGGCCTTGTTAAAATAATTTTATTTCTTTATAATATTTTACATGTTTGTTTAGCTGTCAATGGTAGTTTGGTGTTATTTTTTACTTG
This sequence comes from Rhynchospora pubera, assembly GCA_028095005.1. Lineage (NCBI taxonomy): Eukaryota > Viridiplantae > Streptophyta > Magnoliopsida > Poales > Cyperaceae > Rhynchospora > Rhynchospora pubera. Next base: position 189,030,788 of record CM051461.1, read on the forward strand.
GGAATAGACCTGATTAATTTTTCTCTTATCTGGTATTATAGATTTGCAATTGGCCTTGTTAAAATAATTTTATTTTTTTATAATATTTTACATGTTTGTTTAGCTGTCGCTGTAACCAAATGTGCATACTTGAAAGTATAGACATTGTTGTCGGTGGGTTGAGTGTAATGTATTTGAAAAATATATACGCGAGTGTCAATTGGTGGTTATGTTTTGGGGGTGGGCCAAGAAAATTTAATTGTTGGTCATGAGTTATGACTTGCTGGTCATTTCAACAGATGTTTTTATCAGCTTTCTATTATGTTTTTTTTTTTTCTTTATAATTTTGTACCGGAACCTTCCGAGCATATTTGTATCTATTTAATTATGGAACTTGCAAAGTTCAAAGTTACTATATATTTTTGTATTTAAAAAGTATAATATTGAGTAAGAATTTACAATTGCTTTGTAAATTAATACTATTATTAGTATTATTATTATTAAACCAGTAGTCACCCAAGAAGGGGAACTGCATCGATTACAAATTGCAACAATTGCCTTGTAATTAGAATAGAGATGTTATGAAGTATAAAGTACATAACAAACAAGATATCTCTATCCACAGATATGTATATCGACACACATCATGCTACCAGGATGAGGAAAGAATAAATAAATAAATAATCTGATCAACAACGTCATAAAATAAAGCTAGACGTAACATTTGAGGCCCAAGGTTATTGTCCAATGAAATAATCAATCACTTCAAGGGATGATAATTTGAGTCCACATTGGCTATTAAAAAAAAATAATAATAAAGAAATAAGCCTACTCATCTTCAAAAGGATGGGACCAGGTGAGTGACGTCAACCTCTGTTTTTAACTATTTACGATGCCTTAATGCAAAGTAAGCCTTCTATTAAGAATTTGGTCAGAGATCATGCAATTCTCTATAATGGGTCTTGTTTCAGGCCATTCTGGTCTTTTTTCTTAGCGATGGATTTGTAATTCAAATTTACAAGTGAACATAAGGTTATTTTCTGATTTATTAAGCTAGGTTTATATGATTTACAACAAAGTATGCATGATTAATCATGATTTATGGGGTTTGGTTCCCACACCCAAATTCGTTCTTTCACGAATTGATCAGGAAAATTGAAAAAAATTGCAGCTGTTATATGTGTTTGTAGTTTGCATTTTTCTTTTTGTTTTATTAATCTTTTATAACTTTTTGGGTTTGCTCTGTAGTCTTCAGAATTTGTGTTGTTGGCGTTAACCCTCTTATACACCATGCATATACGCGCGCCCCAAATTTAATATTTCATTGAAATGGTAGTCAAACTGCCTGCAGGGAAACTATAAGTAAAAAAGTGGTACAAAATTTGTTCCAAAGTCTAAATAGTACATAGATAGATAAGAACCACACGTACAATCCATTTTTGAACTCCACTGGTGAAAATTTATGGGCTGTTGTTCTAGCTCTCATTGTATAGGCTGTATTATTTTTTTTTCCTTCTATTTTTTTTACATAATTTTATTTTTAATTTTTAATAAAATTTGCCGGAGTGGTACTTTGCCACCCGACCCTTAAAAAAATAAATTTATGGGCTGAGCAAACAACCGCTTCACGCATCTGATTTCCTCGTTTTTTGGCAGGTTTTTGCACAAACGTAAATTAGTGCGTACCTCAGCTGTGTTGGTCTTTTTCATTGAATAAGAGTTGTTTTAAGGGACCATTATAACCATTGATGAGAATTAGATGCAAGGTGAAAATTCAGACAGTATGCCTGATTCCTTACTTGCCCACATCTTATCCTGGTTGGATGCAAGGTTTGTTGCACAAATGTGCATTCTGTCAAATAGATGGCGCAACCTCTGGACCTTTATTCCATCTCTCTGCTTCAACTTTACTGAATTCAGAGGTGAAGCAGAGAAGTTCCACAATTTTGTGAGCTCCTTTCTAGGACTACGTGATAGGGCCTCCAGCATACACACATTCCGGCTCTACTATTCCGTACCGTGGAAATCTAATCCTGAAATATATGTCAGCATTATCAGGACATGGATTGTGTATGCATTGAGACACAAGGTTAAGACTTAAGAATCTCCGGATTTTGCCACAGAGAACATCCTCCATACCGAATCGTCTATTCACTTGTGATTCACTGGAGGAATTGCACTTGGGGTTATGGAAAATTATTAAAATTGATATTGTGTGCCTCCCAAAACTGAAAAAATTGGTCTTGACACATTTAGATCTATCAGAAGATTCCATGGAAATCCTTTTTCTCGGGTTGCCTTTCCCCTTGAGACTCTAGGCCTGTCTGCTTGTGTACAATTAAGACGTGCAGTATTTCACTTCATTCTGTAAAGAGTCTGTCTATTTTAGTGTGTGACTTAAGAAATAGCTCATTGCCATTCTCCATTTCTGCTCCTTGCCTTGAATATCTGGTGCTTTGTAACTACTGGAGGGATATAAAACTGAAGAACATAGACAAGTAGATGAAAGTAAAAATTATGACAACCTGCAAGTTTGATATTCTCTGTGAAATTACAGGCTTCCAAGTTCTCGAGTTATATAAGCGTCATTTATCTGGTATATGCATCATTACTTACAGCCTTGCTAATGCATGTTTTCCTTCATTCTTTTTTTTCTTTTTTTTTTGGTGCATTCTTTCATCCCATTTCTTTGATTGGTTTTGAAACTGGGGTTTGGTTTCTATATGTTTAGGCTGTCTCTTTTTTATATACTTATACTAGCAAAAGATGCCCTCAACATGTGGCAAATAAAAAAAAAAACAGAATAAGTTTAGGCAATAAAAATATCTAGTTGATTTTTCTAAAGGTGGATATCGTTTCGGAAAAAAAAATTTATTTAAACACCATCCGACTCTTTTCTGTCAAAGGGCTTGATGTTTTATGTGAAATCAACATCTAGATCACACATCAGCTCAAATCACATAAATTAATGGTCTAAACCAAACGGTATGTGGTATAGTTGGCTTTACCATTCTCAGAAAATGGAACACTACTGAAATTTTTTATTTTAATAGAAAATGATAAGTGGAACGGTTGATGGAACGTAAATATGTTTCGTTTAATAAACGGAACGGTAAATGACACGCAGTTTTTGTACCGTTTTTCAAACAAAATGGCAATGGCACAAGGCAATTTCGTGGTTTTTTACCACGTTTTACAGCTCTAGTCAATACATTAAGTTTCTAATACTAGTTAGATATTGACATGTTAGATTTGTGTTTGATTCGATAATTCTAGGTTCCTTATTCAGTTGCTGCATTTTTGTCAGATATTAAATCTTCTCATCAAATTCATATAGGCATTGAGCCCCACCTACCGCCGCCGAACTCCTGGAACCCCTCTTTAGTCCCAGCGAATTTTTTCTGTCATTAGAGCACTCAAAGGTGGGCTGAAGAACAGAAGAAGAGGAACCGTTTGATCGAATGATTTATTGGAGCACTCAGCCCCACCAAAATAGTTTTTTTAGATCCGTCACTGGTCGGAAATAATATTTAATTATTTGTTTGAAAACTAATTTTTTTTTTTTGGGAGTTGTAGGACTATATGGATGTAGAAAGTCTCCATAAAGCCCACAAGATTTCATTCTTTTTGAAATTATTTCTCATCGGCATATCATTCTTCTAAATTTTAGAGACTTTATACTCTAATGATCAATGTTTGTCACCACCATCAGTGGCTCATTCCAGCACCTCCACTTCATCCAATCATTATTTTCCAAGCTTCTCCATCATGTGCAATATCTAACTAAATATCATCCAATCATTATTTGGTCGTAGTATTACTAACTATATAAAGAGGATAAAAATCAGTCATATATACCTCTTTAATATCTAACTAAACATCATCGAACTTCATCTATAAATCAATTATAGTCATCGAACTTCAATTTATTCTTTAGGAAAAATCAGTCATATACCTCTCAAATCTTCTTCAATCTGCCATATATCCTTCTATTCTTTAATATTGTTCATTTATCCCTCTAATCTTCATTGTATAGACATATACCCTTTCTATTCATTTAAATGATATATTAATTCAAAAAACAAACTTTTGAAAATTAACACTAAAATATCCTAAACCTTTTCTCTGTGTTTTCCGATGCACTATTTGACGATTCAGTTTCTAGCCTTAACTTGGACTATAATGTTACACGAAAGATACAAATTTAATATGAAATTATCATAGCAAAAATAGTCTAGATCGTTGGATCCCTTTTTCTTTAGAACTGCATCTCCAAACCTAATGTGGTGAACATGTAAACGATTAGGAGAGTTCATTGGAAATTGATAGGATCTGATGCTTTATATCTTTCGAAAGAGTTATCACATAGCTACACATCTTCTCACGATCAGGTTATAGCTTCACTTTATCTTTTGAAATTGATCACATCTGATGTACGTACTTTAAAATGTATATAGACTGGACGCAAGTTTCCCCTTTTTTTCGAACCAGTAAAGACGAGAGGGAAGGGTTGTGGCATTTTAGTTCCAAAATTTCAAAGATTAATTTTCTCAATTAATATATCATTCAAATTAATAAAAAGGGTAAATGTCTATACAATCAAAGTTTACAAAGATTTTTATTTTATTTTATTTATTATTTATTTATTTGAAGATTGGTTTGAAATTTTGTTATAAGAAATAAGAATTTGAAAATAAATGTTCTCTCCGTGAATCGAACCAACGACCACTTGGTTAGCAGAATATAGCGAAACCACTGGACAAAACAACCCAACTTTTTTATTTTATTTTTTGAAACAAGACTATTTATTCCTCTTCCACATCGGAATACTGTACTGTACTGTACATGCGTAGAATAGTCATTTATAATATGTGCATTAGACGATTATGTATACTCAACTATGGATTTTATGAAGTTCAAAAAATTGAGTTGAACAAGTTCAAGATAACTGTGGATATTTATCAAAATGTGTTTTTATCTAGTCAAAATATATAATAGCCTTAAATAATTGTATTTGATTAAAATCAGCAAGTGTGGCTACAATAGATAAATGTGATTTTATGATACGTGAGTTTTATGAACGTGATTTTAAGAGACGATTTTATAGAAATAGTTACCAAACCCGCAAAAAGACCAATAAAAAAAAATTTAATGCACGCAGGACGCTTTTTATTTTTCTGTATGATTTCCTTAGACTTCTATTATCATTCCTACAAATTCTAATCATACAGCAGTTGTGTTTATTTCTTTTCAATTTTTTAACATTGTATGTATATATATATTTTTTTTAAAAAAAGGTACATTTGATCATATAAAAAGAAGATGAAAAAAATTATGAAATTTAATAAAATAATTAATTTTTGAAGTTAAGACTTGCATAACTCTACTTTTGTAGAATTAAATTTCAACCACAGAATTAGAGCTTTCAAACAGTGCGTTAGTAAGATGGATATACTTACGGAAATTAAGAGAAACTACATGTTCTGAAACAAGTATATTTTTTTATTTACAAACTCCTGACGACGCCCGTGAATCTAACTAAAGATTGAATATGGAAAAATATTTTTATTGATTTTCTCTCTATGTACAAAGCAGTATACACAGTCCATATATACTTGATATGTAAAAATAACATATAATTTTTTTACATCTTTCTTTCTATATATTGAAAACAAATCTTCCTAAATTTCCAAGATTATTTGATATCTTTAGTTGATTTTATCTCTCATAACTCATATCATTCCCGTAATAATTATTGGGCTTAAAATATGCATAGAGTATCTTTACTCTCAAATTAATTCAATAACTGGCTAAAAGTAAACTCCGTCTACTATTTTCAGAGTAATATCAGGGCTGTTGCATTGGAATCTGACGGTAATATAGAATTTCAGCAAGGTTTTATTTTGTACATACATAACAACCAAGTTACGCAAGGTAGAGCCGTCTTATAAAAAAATTATACACAGAGAGATAGTGAGGAGAGGAAAAAGAAAGAAGGGAAGAGCTCACCTGGACTCTATTAGCGCTGGAATTGCAAGGTACTTTCCCACCATCCCTCTGAAAACCAAAATGGTTCGTTTAAATTTCAATGCGAACAAGTTAACGTTAGCGCATTTTCTGATTCATTAAGGTTCCATATAGTTTGCAACAAAAGTCATGATTAAATTCGATATTGGTTGGTGGGTTTAGTTGTTCTCAACACTTGATCAGGAAAGTTGACAAGTTTTCTAGCTCTCATATGTATTTGAAATCTCTTTTATTTGTTTCATTTTTACAAGTTTTTATAAGGAACTTTCTAGTTATTAAATCTAGGAATTTGTTAAGTGTTGTCTAATTCTCTTATACAGCATTTATAAAAGCAGCCGAAAAGAATTCCCCTGTTTCGTTGAGTGGCATTCTAAAGTGGTAGGAAGATGGTACCGAGATCTACACACTACTTTATATAAGAACCAGTGAACCCATACAACTGATTTCTGAATTCTACTGGTTTTTTGAATTTCTAATTAATGGATGAGCAAACAACTGCTTCATGCATCTGATTTCCTTATCTTACTCTGCTCAGAGATATGTAATTAATTATGGGATATTTTTTTTGGCAGGGAATGAGCTGAGTACCTCTTCTGCACCTTATCCATTGAACAGTTTAGTGTTAAGGGATGAAAATTACCATTAACCATAAACGGATGCAAAGTGAAAAGTCAGATAGGATAAGCAATTTGCATGATTCTATACTAATCCACATCTTATCCTGGATGGATGCAAGGGAGGCCTTACAGACGTGCATTCTGTCAAAGAGATGGCGTAACCTCTGGACCTTTGTTCCATCTCTCTACTTTGACAGGGTTTCTACGCAATTTTGTGAGCTCGTTTCAACAATTTTGTGAGCTCGTTTCTACGCATGCGTGACAGGGTTTCCAAAATACACACATTTGATCTCTTCTATTGGGTGCATTGGGGCTCTTGTACTGAAAAATATGTCAGCATTGTCAGGACATGGATTCTGTATGCATTGGAACACAAGGTCACGAATCTTCGGGTTGAATTCCGAGGAATGTCCTCATGGTGCATTCTGGATCATGTATTCACTTGTGATTCACTAGAGAATTGCACTTGACTTTACCACAAATTATTAAACCAGATATTGTTGTGTTCCTTCCCAAACTCACAAAATTGGTCTTAAGAGTTAAGAAATTTCGCTATACATGACGATTCCATTGAATGCCTTCTCTCTGGCTGCCCTTCCCTTATTACTCTAGTCAGGGGCGGAACCAGGATCCCGAGATAGGGTAGGCCACGATTTGAAGGACTGACATGCCGAGTGCCTACTGTTGAGCCACGTCGGTGTTGTACAGGTTACAATATGCAAGAAGGTACAGACTTGCAGTGAGAGACGAGAAAGATCAGAGGCAAATTTGGGAGGGATTTGGAAATAAAAGCATATGTACGTTTGTCTAAAAATACAACACAATGAAAATGAAAATAAAAATAAAAAGAAGGGTGATGCTGTAAAATTGTCAACTTACTCTAGAAACATTTCTTGTACCTTCCTTTGCAAATTTCATATCGAGAAAGAATAAGCGCCTGTAATCTTTTTTTTCTTACGTGTAAACTTTATGTTGAGAGACAATTAACTTGGATTAGGGTAGGCCAAACTATAGGCTCCCATGTAAAATTTGCAAAATTGACGTGTGTCTGGCACACGCTCGCCTCTCCCTAGTTCCGCCCCTGACTCTAGTCTTGTTAAGGTGTAATATTGAAACATGCAGCTTTTCACTTGACAGAATCTGTCTATTGGTACGTGCCACTTAAATGGCTTGTCGCCACTCTCCATTTCTGCTCCTTGCCTTGAATTCATTCTTGTTGATAACAACGTGGAGTCAAGGATAATACTGAAGGAAACACCTAAGTTGATGAAAGCTAAAGTTTTGTCACCCTGTAATTTGGATTTTTACAGTGGAATTTCAAGAGTCAAAGTTCTTGAGTTGAGCGCCCATAACCTGGTATGCATCATCAATAACAATATTGAGTTGCTCTCATAGTGTTGATTTTCTTTTTTCTGGGGAGTTATTCCCCATTGCTTTGATTGGGTTGTGCAAACTGAGGTTGGTCGCACGCAGTATTTAGGTTGTTTTGTTTCTAGTAAGGACAACAGAAATTAAGACACACCATCTAATGCTGCATCCACTGAACTCCAAGTTAGTCATGTCTTTGGCTTCAACTAGTACGATAAAAATCACAATATAAATCTTGACCGATTTATATATTTTTTCATTTGATAAGCATCATATATTATAAAATTGAAGCCAGCCAAATCTTTAGTCTCTGAAATTTCGAATATGCTGTATGAAGCATGTATACTGAACTTTTTACATACCAGTGTATTCCAGAGCAAAAGTATGTAGAATTAAGCTAACTTAGCTAAGTTCGATCTAAACATTAATTTGTAGGGCTTCATTAGATATATATGGACATGTTAGATTTGCGTTCAATTAGACATTTGAAGGTTCCTTATTCTGTTGCATGCAATTATGTCAATATTAATAGTACTTCTCATTACATGTTCGCAGATATTGTTGCAAAGCGGACCAGAGAAATGTATAACATATTACAACCTCAAAAGCCTGACACTCCGAACCATGTGTACATACTGTTTTTTTCCCTACCTGGTTCTCTTTTCTGAAGCAATGCCCTAATTTGACAAGTCTCTCCTTAGAGCATTCTGGTTTTAACTGTAAGGTATGCGGTTTGTTGTGACACTTACTGGGCATCCAGTATTAATTATGCTACAGAATTTATAAAATTTAACAAATTGTTCTATATATACTCCTGGACAAACATATACATGGCATTTAAGTTGGTACTATTTATTTTATTACTATTATTTTTTAGTATTTTTTTTCATTTCACTAGTCGACTAATATCTTTGTAGAATGTGGATGGGCATTATTTGAAAGAGAACTGTAAAATTGCCTTGCCGATTGAGCCAATTGAACAGTTTCCTTGTCAGCGCCTTAAGTAAGTAAAAATCATAAATACGGGATTATTCAATGAAAAAATTGTGCAACAGTTGCATCAGCTTTTATTGGATTGGGCAAACAAAATTGAAGGTCTCCAGATTATTCTTTCTGGACGAAAATCTTCACATTTGGGACTTTCTATTATATGAAGTTTCTTTGAGTCTCTGCTTTTGCTATATAAGCAAGGTGACAAATTCCTTTGTTCTTTCTTTATGCATGGACATGATGTATCATTATCGATCTCTGCAGTTTTAGTTAGAGGAGTCATAGTACTCTTATGGATGTGGAAAGTAACCACCCAGCTGACTGTTTTATTTATTCATTTTGTTGGAAATTTATTTCTCATGGTCAGATCATATTGTTCTTCAAGTAATGAAATTTTGTTTGATATATATATAAAATGGTTAGTTGCAATACTGCACTTTTAAGAAAGTACGTTAAAAAAAATGGTAGATTGTATGTTAATTTTGATCGAAAAGAATTATTTTATGGAGTTAAAAAAAAATTTAGTTCAAGAAGTTAAAGACAGTTGATAATTATAAAAAAAAAACACTTTTTTGTAAAAAAAAATATAGATATTAAGTTATGACCTAATAATAACATAGTCTATCACTGTGAAAATATATAGAGAAAGTTATTGTTAAACTCAATTTCAGAAAGTCGTGAATGATTGTTTGTGTTAATGAACTTGTGCTAATAAAAATAAATGTTTCGTGTAGAACAAAATATATACATATATTGTATATAATACCCTTGATTAATAAGTATCACTTATGAAGTTCCCCAGGAGATCATTACTTACAGATAGGGGTGTCAACGGTACATCATTTACTATTATGTCGTTTCTTTTAAACGAAATGGAATGGTAAATGGTACCAGAAATTATATCGTGTTTTTAACGAAACTGTATGTGGCAGAGTTGTTTATATCGTTATCAATAAATGAAGTACTGAAATTGGTTCTTTTAATATAAAATGGTAAGTGAGAGTGGTTGATGGAACAGAAATCTGTTTCGTTTAATAAACGGAAGGGTAAGTGACATGACTGGTTTTTACCATTTTTATATTTATATAAAACGGTAATGGCAAAGAATGTTTCCGTAATTTTTTACCACATTTGACACCCCTACTTACAGACTTACAAGCCATACCAGCAGTACTAAAAAACCAGATTATGAAAGGGCACGTGTATATATATATATATATATATATATATATTTTTTTTGACATTGAAAGCCCGTAGGCATGAACACTTAATAGTAAATAAATTGTCTTACAACCCCAAATTGTTAGCCTAGTACAACATTTTCTACCAAAGTCCTAAGTAGAATATATTACAGTACCGAAACAACAGGCATAGATAAAGACCTGTACCAAAGTCGCAACAGTATCTGGACCAAACAAGAGGGCTAACAAAATAGTTTAATGACTAAACAAAAAACAAAACAGACACATCTAGAAACAAAAGCTATGTCACGCTCCAGGAAAAGCAATTTGGGGCTTTATGGTAATTCTGACTGAGGCATCCTTGCAACACATTTTCTTTTCTCGCTCGATTTGCCAATTCATGAGCCGCTTGTACCGCAATTCTCCTTGCACTTCTGAGTTTAATCTGATGCATACCATCAAGCTCCTGTATACATGTTTGCAACACCTGTTCTGCATGCCATGAAGTAATATCCTGCATAGATCTATTATTAACAGCATTCACAACAATTATGGAGTCAGAGAATATATGAATATTTGAGTAAAAATTCCTTATAGACTTAGCATAATTTAGCGCCATAAGCACTGCATTTGACTCCGCCACCAAAGAGTCTTGAGCAAATCCCTTTTTTTATGAAATAATTATAAAGCACCACATTAGGATCATAAGCAACAACAGCCATTCCCATTCTTTTTTGTACATCCCAAGAACCATCAACCAGTATCAAGAACACTCCTTTCGGCAAGTCATATTTGTGAAAAGCAATAAGATCACCTCTCTTCATTAAAAAATTACCAGGGTCATTATATATAGTGTATTCAGCTCTCTTTAAAACAGTACTGACATCAAATTGCTCCCCCCTAAAAACAAAATTACATCTTTCTTTCCATATCTGCCACATAATGCTAAGAAAAATTTTTTGTTGCTCCACTTGAAACTTTTCCAGTGAGAACTTTAGCACTTGCAAAAAATCATCTGGCAGAAAGGAGCACCTCAAAATCAGCTTAGAAGCAAACCATACGGCTCTAGAGGACTGACAGAAAAACAGAAGGTGCTCTATAGATTCATCATGTAGGTTACATCTAGTACAAACAGCAGGGAATTCAGGGAAAATAGTGTTCATCTTTTTTCCTGTTGGTAAAGCATTATGCAGGGCTCTCCACAAAAAGATAATTATTCTTGGGGGTATCATTTTTAAATTCCAGATCGTTGACCATATCCCCTCACTTTCATACTGACTTAAAGGATTAATACTGTTCTGAGAAATGAGTCTATTATAAGAAGTTTTCGTTATGTACCTCCCCGACTTGCTTGGAGTCCACAATAAGAAATCTTTTAATCCATGATGAATCTGCACATTATTCACAATATAGAGAGTCATATTGGAGTCAAATTTTTGCAAAAGCTTTTGAATGTTCCATTGCCCAATCTCTGGTAAAATGAAAGATGAAAGTTTAAAATCATTATTAATTCCAGAATCATGAATGATGTTATTCCGCTCTCCACTTGGCAGCCATTTGCCGTCTAAAAATGAAATATTAAAGCCATCCCCTATCCTCCATTGTACATCATTTGACAAATCATCTCTAACCTTCAGCACATGTCTCCAAAAAATACTCACATTGCTGACATTTCTTGCTCTCCAAAATCCAACCCTAGAAAAATACTTTGCTTTAATCACTTTAATTCAAAGTTTATCTATATCTGCTGCAATTTCCCACACCTTTTTCAAAAACAATGCTTTATTAAACACCTTAAGATCCCTTAAGCCCAACCCTCCATATTCCATTGGCTGGCAAACTTTAGCCCAAGAAATATATGAAAGATATCTATTTTTATCTGTTTTCCCCCACAGGAATTTCCTCATCAGCTTATTCACCTCTTCTACAGTTCTACTTTGAAGGAGACAGGTTGTCATGTAAAAAACAGGCAAAGAATATAAAACAGATTTGAGAAGAATGATCCTGTCTGCCATAGATAAGGTATTTAATTTCCACCCCGCCAATCTGCAATACATTTTATTCAATATATCTCTATGTACCAAGTTCAAAAAAGATTGGCTCTGTGACAGATGTACCCCTAGATATCTCTCTTCTTCCTTTGATTTTTGTGCCCCCAAACTTCGTAAAATGTAATGTATATCTTCCTGGGTGCATTTTTTGCTAAACCACACATTTGATTTCTCTGGATTGATCTCCAGACCTGAAACCCCAGCAAATAGACTTAAAATCTGCAACAAAATGTGTACCTCTTCAGTTGTGGCCTGTCCAAGGATCATTAGATCATCAGCAAACATTAGATGTGAGATAAAAAAGGCACGTATATATGGATTTCTGGATCTCTGATGCCGACGATTTTCGGTTTCCCTGTGGTGCGGAACGGTCGGACCCGTCCAACACAACCCCCCCCCCCCCCACCCAACCCAAAAAAAAAGTGTTGTGAGGACAAATTACGAAGTATTATTTATAAATATATAAAAATTTAAAATTTATTTCGTAGTTATACCCATATCATTATTGTTTTAAACAGTCTGATTCTTATTGGGTGTTTCATATATTTTATCATTATCTTTTCTCACTTATAAAGAGATAGTTAGGTTCCATTTGTCTGAGGTACAATAAAATTACTAATAATGAATGTTACTTTATGGTACGTGAGTTGTATTGGCTAGTGAGGACATTTAATTTAAGAAATGAATTTTTGAAGCAGAGTTTCGATTCATACGTACATACGCTCTATGAATTTTAATGATTACACGTGCGTGACGCGCCTAACCTAAAATATAATTTATTATTATTATTTGGTAATCGCAATATTAATGATAATTCAAATTACAATAAAAATATTTATTGTAATAATCAAATGTATTTTAGTTAATATAGAAACAAACTAATATTTTATTATATTTTCTCTCCTCTAACCTTAATATGCGACATCAAGCAATATTTTGTAATCTCAAGTTAACACTAATTTTTCCTATCTTCTAACATCACTAACTTCAACCACTAATCACAAAAGTACTAACTTCAACCTCTAACTTTACTAAACTTGCCTTTCCCTAATGCTGCAGTTAAATTTTAAAGTTAAAATTTTAAATTTTTTAAATTTAAATTTCTTATTTTTAAATTCTTTATATTTAAAATTTCTGAATTTCAAAATAAGAATTTCAAAATTTTAAAATATATGTTGAAATTAATATTATGAGTGAATGCATTAGTTTTGATCCCAAATTTTAACTTATTAATCTCAAATTTTACTAACTTGAAACACTAACTCTAAAAATACTAACTTTAATATCTAGCATCACTAATCTATTGTGAAACACTCAAAAGCCTTTTAAAATGAAAATCTATAATCTATAGATTTCAGTAATCTATTTAAAAGTCGTGACTATCATAGATTTCATTTTTTTATTTTATATAATTAAAAATAATTTTCTCTTTTTTTATTAAATATATTTGAAAATCTATGATAGTTCAGGTTGAATTATTGTCATCTAAAAAATATAGTGCAGTGAAATTGTGATTGCCATACCTAATTTTAATTTAATCTTGAATTTACTATGACAAGGGGGGCATGATCATTCGTTTTTGGTTTGGGGATGGCTTTACCCGTACTCTCAAATTAATGAAATGATAATAATTATTCCTACACCTTAAAAAGATTTAAAATTGGCAACTCCGTCTATTATTTTCAGAGTAATATTTAGAATTGTTGCAATGGGATCGGACGGTAATATAGGATTTCGGTCAGGTATTATTTAGTACATAAAGTTAACAACTAAATTAAGCATGGTAGAACCAACTTTATAATTTAGTAGGAGGGCAGGAGCGAGAGAGCGAGCAAGAGAAAGAAAGAGAGGGAAAAAAAGGCCAAGTGCACTCTATTAGCGCCGCAGTTGCAACTTGCAAGGTAATTTCCCAGCATCCTTCTAAAGTGAAAAAAATAATAGCCTTGTTTATCCAGGAAAAAAAATAATATTAGGGCATTTTCTGATTTATTAAGGTTGAATATAATTTACAACAAAAAAGTATGTTGAACCACGAATTGTGGGGTTTAGTCGGTCCCAACACTTGGTCATCAGAAAAGATAAAAGGTCTTTAGCTATTATGTTTGTATTTTCCATTTTTTATTTTCGTTTTCATTAATTTCAAGAACTTTCAGGGTTTGATTATCTACGAATTTGTTAAGAGCCTCTAATTCAGCTTGTATACAAGCACCAGAAAAAATTTCCTCTTTTGAGATATTGGTGGTTGAGCCACCTATTTCATTGAAACAGCAGTATATACAATAAGTTGTAATTAAAGTCTAAACACTACGTATCGTATATATTGATGAGATATTTTTGGCAGGGTTAGCATAAAGGTAATTGAGCTGAGTTTCCTCTGCTGTACACTTTTGGTCGAACAGTACAGTGTTAAGGGACTATTAACCAGAAAAGTATGCAAGGTGAAAATTCAGACGGGATAAGCAATATTGCCTGCTTCCTTGCTTACTCGCATCTTATCCTCGTTGGATGCAAGGGAGGTTGCACAAACATGCATTCTGTCAAAGAGATGGCGTAATGTCTGGTCCTTTGTACCGTCTCTCCTATTCGACTTGACCAAATTCAGAGAAGAAGAGAGGATAAACAATTTTGTGAGCTCTTTTCTGCACCTACGTGATTCGGCCTGCACCATACACACATTTAAGCTCTGCTATCATGTGCCTTGGACATTTGATGAAAAATCTGCCAGCATTGTCCGGACATGCATGGATTCTGTATGTATTGGAACACAAGGTCAGGAATCTTCACAGCAAATTTCAAGGTACACCATCATCGTGCATGCGCAGCATACCTGATTGTGTATTCACTTGCGATTCACTGGAGGAATTGCACTTGGATTTATTCAATTTTATTTTAACTGATATTGCGTGCCTTCCCAAACTGAGAAAATTGGTATTAAAAGAATTAGTTATACCCAAAGGTGCGATGGAAAGTCTTCTCTCTGGGTGCCCTTCCCTTGAGACTCTAGGCTTCTGGTGTTGTAAAATTGAAATGCGCAGCATTTCACTTCAAACTGTAAAGAGTCTGTCCATTGTAGATTTTGGCTTTATTCAGAACTCGTTGCCAAACTACATCTCTGCTCCTTGCCTCGAATATCTGATGCTTCTTAACGGCTCGAAAGATTTACGGGTAACACTGAAGGACGTCTAAATTGATGAGGGTAAAAATTCCGCAAGGTTATAATTTGGATATACTTAGTCAAATTTATGACGTCCAAGTTCTTGAGTTAAACATGAGTAATCTGGTATGGATTATTACAGCCCTGTTTTTATGTTTTGGTTTTAATTTCATTGAGCATTATTTTTCCCACTTCATTGACGTTGGGTTGTGCTACTGGGGGTCAGATGGTATTTAGATAGCCTTGTCACTGTGTCTGTGCTAAGCACAACAAAAATTAACTTCATATGATATTGCATCTGCTGAATTCCAAGTTAGTTATGTCTTTGCCTTCAACTGGTCTGATAAAATTGTAATATAAATTTTGACAGACTGATTTATTTTATCATTTTGATAAGATAAAGTAGAATAAAATTGGTGCCAGAAAAAATGTGTTGCAATCGAAATTTGGAGTACGTTTCATAGAGTGGTTTTCATGTATGCTAAACCTTCTTGTGTCAGTTCAGTCCAGGGGCAAATTATGTAGAGTAAATAATTGGATAAACGTGAAAATTGTCCCAAAAATGAGTAAGATACGGACATGCTAGATTTGCAGTTTGATTAGATAAATGAAGTCTCTTTTTCTATTACTAGCTATTTGTGTAAAATATTGAACCTTCTCTTCACATTTTTGTAGATATATTTTCAAAGAGAAGTTAGGGAATGTTCAACATATTACAACCTAAGGACCTGCTGCTCGAATCCTTGTGTGTGTACTGTCATTTTTCTCTGTGGTCCTCTTTTCTGAAGTATTGCCCTAATTTGACATGTCTCTGCTTCGTGCACAATGGTTTCAGTTGTAAGGTATATGATTTGTTTTACCAGTTATTGGTCCTACCAGTTTTATGGTACACAATTTATAAAATCTCCCAGAAACAATGAAATATTTTATTCACATCCCTTTCTGAACAAGTGTGAAGACATTTCTAACCCCCATCCTCCCCCCACCAAACCCAAAGTATTCGAACAACTGTCCTTTCTTCTTGCTCCTCAATTTTGAGAGGGAGGGAGGTAGGGAGGGCTAAATAGTTTCGTGTTTTTTTCGGTATGAGGTTAATCTGATTTGATGCTCTTCATAGGCACATATGACATATGACATTTAAGTTCGTTCAATTTCTATTCTTTCATTTTTTTTTTTAGTATTGTCATCTCACTTGTTAACTTACATGTCTTTAGAGTGCTCCTGGACATCACAAAAAGAAGCCCTATGAAATTATCTGGCAGGTAGAGCAGTTTCCTTGTCGGCACCTTAAGACAATAGAACTCATACCCATACACTACTTTGAATTAAAGCAGTTGAAGCAGTTTTTGTTGGGTTGGGCAAACCAAATTGCAGGTCTCCAGATCATTCCTTCTAAACGAAGAATAACATACTTCGGACCTCTCTTCTGATTACTTGTCTTGTTTTTTCTGCTTTTTCTACTAAATGAGTTATGTTACAAATTGCTTTTTTCGCTTTTTCATGGACATGATATTTGATTATACGTGTATGGAGTTTTTATTTATTTCTTATCCTCTTTACATGTATTATCCATGCCATTTTTTTTAAGTAATTTTACTTCAGTTGTTTTTATTTTTTTAATTGTTGTGAGGAAAAAGAGCGAGCAGAGTGAAATAGAAACGGAAAACGGAAATTAGAAACTATTATTGTGGAGGGATGAATAGAAGTAGGGGTGTCAATACCGTGTCATTCCGCATGTGTTTCGTTCTGTTCTGTCCAAACAGAATGAAAATGGAATGGAAGATGGGGTTTTGTTGTCAGAAACAGAGTAACATTTTAGGAAATAAAACACCCAAATAAGAAATTTACAATGGAAAATGAATGCCGAACTGAACAAAACGTTAATTCTGTTTCTTTAACAGAAACGAAAGACACCTTTTGTTTCGTTATCTAGAATGGAACGAAAACGAAAGATGCCTTGCGTCTGTTCTCCGCATTTGACACCCCTCAATAGAAGGGCAGAAAGGAAGACTTTGACTCAATTTTACTTTCTTTTCTGTTTTCACTTTTCATAGAGCAGAGTAGTAGCATTGCTAGAAGAAATTAAATTTTACTGATTATAATCAGAATTATTGTAATGGTAAAAAATAAATATCATAAAAGTAAATTTTGAACGGGCAAACAACTATTTTTTTCTTTTATTTTTTGAGAAGAGGTAATTATCTAAAGCAAGTTCTAAATTTGTAATGATTCAATCTCTATTCTCTATTTCTTATAAAAGCACAGATCCAAGAGAAGTTACACGCTAGATTTAGCATGTAAAAACTTGTTTATGTCATTTGATCAATTTGATCTGTAATTGGATATCACATATTTTTACAGTCTACCAAAAAAAATAAATTGAACAACATATTTTACAGTGTAATATTATTTTTTTGTTTATTTGACTGAGTATAGAACATCTTTTGCTAGTATTAAAAAAAATTATGAAATAGCCTACCAGAATGAAGTCCTCATTTTAGCCTAATATACCATACTCAGTAATCCCAAATGCCAATGCCGCACCGGGTCTCTATGTATATTGTATTATGATATGTATATTTTTATTTCCATAAAAAAAACCCTTCATCTTCTCGAACCCACGCCTCCTCTCCCTATTATAACAGATCTGGCAGCACTTTTCTAATATCCCACATCTTTAAGACTCAATTTCGTTCATCCTATGTATTTGTTTATTTGCTACTCCCACCCCAAGCTATTGTATATTGTTCATCAGGTAGATTCCGATTTCGTATTTAAGAATTCATCTTTGTTTCTAGGCTTAGGCTTTTGTCCAGTTGTGTAGCCCACTAGAGAATAGTTTTGGATATGCCAAAATCGATCCAATCTCCTTCATCGCAATCAAAATTATTTTTTTTGAAGATGTTTTTTTGATACGTTTTATGCAAGTTATTATTGAACTAAACAAAATAAAAAGACGCATCTTGAATATTAGAGGTACAAACAAATTCCAAAAATTGTTCATGTGCAAGAAGTTAATAACGCAAAAACTTGATTTGTATATAGTGACACAATGGATTTTGAAAGATTTGAAAAGTAATTGGCGGGGCTTGGAGAGGGCCGAACAAAGATTTGGAGAGGGTGAAGGATAGATTGGGAAATACAAAAGTATATTTCAAAATACAAGTTTTTGAAATTAAAAGTGTACAATAATTGTATAAATGTGGCAATTCTATAAATATATTGAGTTAAAGGTGATATTTTTCTAAGAGTTCACTTTTGAAGTGGTATTTTTCTAATTTTGTAACTTTGGAGTGGCATGAATTCTACCTTCCCAAATTAAAACCTGGTTGATGCACGTGCTTAAGCCTCCTAAATCCACAAGGCCACTTTTTTAACCAAGATAATAGGGCTGTAGTCTGTAGAAGTACCAAACGGCCTATTATATGTTATATAAGTTATTTTACAAGGTTTAATTCATTACACTTGAAAATGGAGACGTCTTGGCCGACATGGAACACAAAATTTACTCAGTAATAGCCGCAAAGGATCCAACGAAAATTCCCTAAAATCATCTCCGTCCCTTTTTAAATTTTAAAACTGCAGTTAATCTTGGTCTGTACGAAAACAGTATAAATGGGCTCTAAATAAATGTTGAGATTAGAGAGGAGAGAGAGAGGTGGTACCGATGTGGTACGGAGAGAGATCAAAGAGAGAGGGGTGAGTTTTCTGTTTCGCACACACAGGGGCTACGCACGGCACACAGAGAAGAAAATGAAAGTGTTTTTGGTGGGTTAGCAACGTGCATCCCCAATTTTTCATTTAGCCTATATATTTCAATGTTTACAACATTTACAACAATAATCCTATAAAATTTGGTTATTACAACAATGACATAAATGAAAACTAAATGGGCTAAGTGAGGAGGGACCCAACAAACTCCTCCTCCCGACTCATGGAGCGCATCCATCAACCAAACCCGCCTTCTCACAACAAGCTTCAAGTTTCAAAGACGGTACCGGCTTTGTCAACATATCCGACCCATTCTCACTAGTGTGGATCTTCTCCAACACCAATTTCTTGTTCTCAAGCACATTGCGTATCCAATGATACCTCAAATCTATATGCTTGGACTTAGAATGAAATGTCGAATTCTTGCTCAAATGAATTGCACTTTGACTATCACAAAACAACACATACCTCTCTTGCCGAACGCCTAGCTCATGCAAGAACTTTTTCAACCAAATTAGCTCCTTGCATGCCTCCGTAATGGCTATGTACTCGGCTTCGGTAGTAGAAAGTGCAATACACTTTTGCAACTTAGATTGCCATGACACGGCTCCATTTCCAAAACACATCAAATAACCGAATGTAGACTTCCTCGAGTCTATGTCACCGGCCCAATCGGCATCCGTATATGCCACTAAAGTTGGGTTCTTGCCACCAAAACAAAGACAACGGTTGGTTGTACCCCTCAAATACCGAAGTATCCACTTGACGGCATTCCAATGCTCTTTGCCGGGGTTAGAAAGAAAACGACTTACCACACCAACCGCTTGAGCAATATCCGGTCTTGTGCACACCATAGCATACATCAAAGAGCCAACAACCGATGCATATGGTACATCTCTCATCTCCTCCTTCTCCTTGCCACTCTTAGGACAACCATTACGTGACAACCTAAAATGGTTAGCAAGAGGAGAGGAAACCGGTTTACACTTGCTCATGTTGAATCTTTCAAGTACCTTCTCAATGTACTTCTCTTGTGACAACCAAAGTTTGTGTTCTCCACGATCTCTAGTGATTTTCATGCTAAGAATTTGCTTTGCCGAACCCAAGTCTTTCATGGCAAATTCTTTTCCAAGACTCTCTTTCAACTCTTTGATCTTTTCTAGATCCCTTCCAACGACCAACATGTCGTCAACATAGAGCAAGAGAATAATGAAATCACCATTAGAAAATTTCTTCACAAAAACACAATTATCCGAGATGGTTCTCTCAAAATTGTTGTCACACATAAAAGATTCAAACCTTTTATACCAATTCCGAGGTGCTTGTTTCAAGCCATAGAGGCTCCTCCTCAATTTGCAAACCAAGTGCTCTTGCCCTTTTGTAACAAACCCTTCCGGTTGTTTCATGTAGAGCTCCTCCTCCAAATCGCCATGGAGGAATGCGGTTTTGACATCTAGTTGCTCAATCTCCAAATTCAAACTAGCGGCCAAACCGAGCACAACTCGAATTGAGGACATCTTGACCACCGGCGAAAAGATTTCTTCAAAATCAATTCCCTTCTTTTGGTCAAATCCTTTCACAACTAGCCGAGCTTTATATCTTGGCTTTGCCTCTTGACCCTCGGATTTCACACGATATACCCATTTGTTCTTGAGCACCTTCTTGCCTTTTGGCAACTTCACCAATTCAAAAGTGTTGTTCTCATGCAAGGATTTCATCTCATCTTGCATGGCTTCCAACCACTTATTTTTGTGCTCCGACAACATGGCTTCTTCATAGCATTCGGGCTCACCACCATCTACAAGTAACACAAACTCATTAGAAGAGTACCTTGTATTAGCCCGTATTTCCCGACTTGACCTCCTTAGTTCTTGCACTTGAGAACTATCACTTGAAGAGGTTTCGGTTTGAGAGTCACTCTCTTCATTTTGTGGGACATTGGTTTCGGTTGATTGGCTAGGATTTGGGTGATTGGTTTCGGTTCTTAGGTTGTTTCTTGAAATAGGAGTTAGGTCAACATGGCTACTTGAAGCGGTTTTGACCTTGTCGAGGTTGCTCAAATTTTCAATGGTTTCTTGTTCAAAGAACACCACATCTCGACTTCTCACTAACTTCTTTTCAATCGGATCCCACAACCTATATCCAAACTCACCATTTCCATATCCCAAGAAAACACACTCCTTAGTCTTGCTATCAAGCTTTGACCTTTCATCCTTGGGTATATGCACAAAAGCCCTACAACCAAACACTCTTAGATGGTCATAAGAAATATCTTTACCTTTCCAAACCCTCTCGGGTATGTCACCATCCAATGCATGCGAAGGAGAGCGGTTGATCAAATGAACCGCGGTGTTCAAAGCTTCACCCCAAAAGCCTTTGGAAAGCTTGGAATGAGAGAGCATACAACGAATTCTCTCACAAATGGTGCGATTCATCCTCTCGGCCACACCATTTTGTTGTGGAGTTTTGGGCACGGTCTTCTCAAGTTTAATACCATTGGTCTTGCAAAACAACTCAAACGGACCACGGTATTCTCCTCCATTATCCGATCGGATGCACTTCAACTTCCGACCGGTCTCCCTTTCAACCTCCACAACCCATTGCTTGAACACCTCTAAGACTTGATCCTTCGTTTTCAAAGAGTATGCCCACAACTTTCTTGAATGATCATCCACAAAAGTGACAAAGTAAAGAGCGCCGCCAAGAGTTCTATCTCCCATAGAACATAGATCGGTGTGAACTAAATCAAGCACACCCGGCCTCTTACTTGTTGGATTTCTCTTGAAGGCTACACGATGTTGTTTGCCCGCCAAACAATGTGTGCATGAGGTAAGTGAAGTACCATCAATAGGCACATACTTCTTTTTAGAAAGAATCTCAATGCCCTTCTCATTCATGTGACCCAACCTCAAATGCCACAAATCGGTTGAGTTACACTCGGCGGCATTCACCTCACCACACACCTTCACTTGAGTAACATAGAGCGAACCAGATTTGGTTCCTCGAGCAACAACCAAATGACCCTTCAACAACTTCCACTTCCCACCAAGGAAGCAACTTTGATACCCCTCATCATCAAGGGCACCCACCGAAATTAAATGAAGCCTCATATCCGGCACATGCCGAACATTCTTGAGAGTAAGCTTGCATCCTAAACTAGTCTCCACACAAACATCTCCAATGCCAAAGATTTTGCAAACTCCATCATTCCCCATTCTAACAACACCAAAATCACATTCCTTGTAGGAAGTGAACAAGTCACGTCTAGATGTGACATGGAATGAGGCGGCGGAATCAACCACCCAAGTGGAGTCTTGACTAGTAAGGTTCACAAAACCCTCATCGCAAGCTATGAACACTTCATCATTTGTAACAATTGCGGTGGTACTTTCTTTCTCATCATCTTCTCTTCTTCCCCTAGATTGATCTCTCTTGGAGCTATCATTCTTGGCTTTCAACTTCCGGCATTCACTTCTCTTGTGGCCGGGCTTTTTGCAATAATAGCATGTAATCCCCTTTCTTGACTTGGACCTCCCCTTTGACTTATCCCTATCATCATCACCATAAGCATTCCTTTGAGTACTCCTTCCACGATTTTCGGTGACAAGAGCCGAAGACTCACTAGTGATCCCCAACTCCTTACGCCTCAACTCCTCATTGAGCATGCTATCTTTAACCATGGCTAGGGTCACAACACCATCGGGTGCCGAATTACTCAATGACACCACTAAAGTCTCCCAACTATCGGGTAAGGAACTCAACAAAATCAATGCTTGCAACTCCTCATCCAACGCCATTTTCATGGTAGATAAACGGTTCACACAATCTTGGAACCGACTCAAATGATCCGACACCGAGGAACCTTCTTGGTATTTCATGTTTACCAACTTCCTAATATAGAAGGCCTTATTTTGAGCGGTCTTGCGCTCATACAAGCTTTCAAGCTTTTCCCACAACACCTTGGCATCGGTTTCGGATGAGATATGGTGATAGACGGAATCATCAACCCATTGTCTAATAATGGCTATTGTCTTCCTATTAGACACTTTCCAAACATCATCGGTGGTAGTAGCGGGTTTGGTACCCGAAAGGGGTTCATATGCATCCTTGCAATACAACAAATCTTCCATACGAGACTTCCAAATGGAGTAATTGGAAGATGTAAGCTTAACCATGGTACCACTATTGCTCTCTTCCATTTTAGACACAAACCCTAAATCCCAAATGCAATACACCGGTCAAAGAGAACCTCACCTCAATACGGCGGAGTAACGGCCACTCGCGACTCGACGGCAACAACCCGATCGATGTCGGAAACGGAGGTGATCAACGGCTGCGGCTCGGCAGCGGCTAGGGTTTGACGGCGGTGACTCGACGGCTAGGGTTTCCGCAACAGCGACTTAGCGGCGACGAACCTTGCTCTCTGATACCAGTTGTTGAGATTAGAAGAGAGAGAGAGAGGTGGTACAGAGAGAGATCAAAGTGAGAAGAGATGGTGTATTTTGTGTTTGAGTTTCGCACTCAGGGGGACTCACGCAAGAAGCAACCAGAGAAGAAATGTTTTGGTGGGGAGCAAAAAGCATCCCCAATTTTTCATTTAGCCTATATATTTCAATGTTTACAACATTTACAACAATAACCCTATAAAATTTGGTTATTACAACAATGACATAAATGAAAACTAAATGGGCTAAGTGAGGAGGGACCCAACAATAAATAGCATTCAATCATTTTTATTCTAGCCAGTAGCCACTACAAGCCTCTCCAAATAAATAAAAAACAATTTTATTCTCTTCACGCCAACTTCCGCTGGGGGTTTTGAGGTTTTCTGAATTAACATACAAAGTCTCTTCCGATTTCTTCTCCCCAGGGCATTCTCCATTCGGTATGATTCTGAATAGCAAAGGTCTTGCTTTATTTATTTTGCAAACAATTTGTGATGACTGAACCCCACATTAAGCATACCAACTCTTGTTTTCATAAACAATATTGTTTTCAACCTGGTAGCCTCTACCTGGTATTTCTAAAAAACAATATTGTTTTTCAACCAGATCAATGGAAAAGTCACTCAGGGGATGTATTTTTCTAGCTATTTCCTGTGTTGGGACGACCTGCTACATGTATTTTCAGAACTTTTTGGCCTTGTAATTTAGTGTCTAAGAAACTATTATTTTTCAAATTTTAATCTATTGATCACTAATTAACCAATTTCTATATCTCATTATTACAATTTGCTTGACAGATTGAGGGGCATTTTGTGGCAGGATTTGCAATAGTTGAACAGTTATTCTCTACTGTGTGACGAATTACTGCACTTGTAGTGTCAAGGAATGGAAGATATCATTGACGAGAAAAAGACAGAGTCTGAAAATTCTGACAGGATAAGCGACTTGCCTGATTGTTTACTTATTGACATCTTATCCCTACTAAATCCAAGAGATGCCGTACGGACGTGCATTCTCTCAAAGAGATGGCATCACCTTTGGTCTTTTATTCAATCTCTATCCTTCAAATTTGACGAATTTAGTAGGGAAGCAGAGAGGTTCAACAATTTTGTGAGCTCCTTCCTGCAACTTCGAGATGAGGCCTCCAGTGTGCACAAATTCAAGCTTAGTTATTCTGTCACGTTTGATGCTAAATTATCTGACCTTGTCCTCAGGACATGGATTCAGTATGCATTGGATCATAAAGTTAAGAATCTTTCAGTTGAATTATTAGGAAGGCCTTCTCAATTTTTACTGAATTGCCAATTCCATTGTGACACACTGGAGAATATGTACTTGAATGGAATTCATGTGATTCAAGCGGATAATGTCTGCCTCCCCAAACTAAGAGAGCTATCCTTGGTCAATGTAACTGTGCACAGTAATTTCATGCAGAAGCTTCTATCCGGATGTCCGGCCCTCGTGACTTTAAGCATGCATAAATCTGAAATTTGCATGAACAACATTAAATTTGGGACTATAAAGAGTCTGACAATGGTGTATTGCACCTTTAAGCCCTTGGGTTTACCGACCCTCTCCATCTCTGCTCCATGTGTTCAATATCTCAAGTTTATTGAAAAGAAGGGATATAAGGTAACATTCAATAACATGTCTAGGTTGAATAAGGCCATCATCGTCAGGCCCGACAAACTTGGATTTGGAAGAACAGATGACAATTTTGTTCTTCCCACTGGCATTTCAGGTGTCCGATTTTTCGGGTTAATGAGCATCTATCTCAAGGTTAATATGATGAATTACACTATTGCATCATTGATCAATATTATTTGGTGATTTTGTATTCAATTTTTGGCGGTGCTTTAATTTACCTTAACATCAATTATGTTCGATAAAAAATGAAATAAACTACATGGCACTGGCAAAGAAATAATTCATTGTATATCTTGTTCGAGATAAGCAGGCTGGGATGGTAAATTTGGGAGATTTTTTTCTGTGATTTCTGTTTAACAGTTAAGCATGAAACTCTAGTATATCTAAATTTTCAGTTTCCCTTAAATATCTATTTACTACTCTCATAGGAATTGTTGAATCGAGAACTGCAAAAGTGCAGAATTTTCAACAACCTGACACATTTGGGATTAGGCTTTTGCTGTAAACGCTGTAATTTTATTACCTTGTCTTCATTTCTCAACGTCTGCCCGAATTTGAAGACTCTCAGTTTCCATCACACCAAGTATTTTTGTGAGGTACTTAGTTTTTTAACCTATTTCATTTCTTTGTACCGCCCAAATTAGGAGAAGCTCAATTGTTTCTATAATCAATGTGCACAGATCAGCCAGCCAATTTTTGTTTTAATGATATGTTCTGGTTGTAGTAAATTGTGGAAACCAATTTCATGTTTTTCCAAACTTTTTGTCTATTATTCTATGTATTTTTGTTTACTAATAATTTTGAGTGATTTTCTCAAGGAGGACCAGCACCAAGAAAAGAACTCTGAAATCACTCAGCAGTATCAGGGCTTCCCTTGTCAACACCTTAAGTTGGTACAGATGGACTGTTATGGACCTCATGAAAGAAATTGTGCACATCAGATGCAAAATCTTGTCTTGCAATGGACAAAGCACATAGTTGGAATCAAAATTATTTTCTGTTCCTGCAAAGCTAAATTGTGTTTATGCATTGCAGTGATCTTTTTGTTTCTTTAAATGTTTATTACTTTGTGCTAATTTACTGATGTAGTATGTGCTGTTTTGTTAATTTTGTTGCTGATAAAATCAAATATTGGTTTTAGGGAACTACATTTGCGTGGGTACACGTGATTAGGCATTCTTTTATTATTATTATTATTATTATTATTATTATTATTATTATTATTATTATTATTATTATTATTATAATATATTTTTTTTAGAGCATTCTTCGGTCGCAAAAAAACATCTTGGCTTTGTCTGTCACGGACTCACGGTTCACCGTTCACGGAACCCACCGAGTTACAGTTGTAGGTGTTAAGTTTCCTGGGAGTTTTCGCAAATTTATTTCCTATTTTTTATTTCCTATCAAGCACGGAATTTTGTAATCACTTTTGTAAGAAACATCTTAAGAACCGATGGCACAGCACCTTCAAAATCTTTTTCTTTTTTCTTTTTTTGACTTTTTTAAATATCAAAATCAACTAACAAATGGCAAGAGTGAAGGGAGGACTACTCGAGAGAGAGAGAGGAGAGGATAACGTAGTAGAAGAAATAACAGCGTTTTATTTATTTATTTTTTGGAAAGTAAAATATCAATATCAACAAATTTAGGAAGGGCACTTTAGCCATTTTAAATAAATACACATTGCTTCAAAGAAAAAAATCGGCTGCCCAAAACAGCTCCCCGGATAGAGGATATCTACGTGAGTCGTGACATAAAAAAATTAAAAAATTTTGCAACGCGCAACCTTGCCATAGAAAATCACGATCGTCAATTACGTCGGCCGTTCCTAAAAAATAAATTCCTTTCATCGGAATCGAACCTAAACGTATATATGACAATAATTTATGAGATAGAAGCTAAAATCAGTCCTGACGAGATCGTCAGCTACGATCAAATCTTAATTTCTTAGATTCTAACAGTCAATCCGAACCGTTAAATGTGTTCTCCATATTAATTTCGTTGGAGATAAAATTTTATATTTTTCTAAAATTTTATAATATTTGTTTGGTACTTTACAAAATGCTTAATCTAAATAATTCTGGACTCTTCAATAACTACAATTTTTAAAAATCTCAAAAAAATAGTAAATAAAATAAAAAAAATGTAAAATTTAGTTTTCAATGTAAAATTTACTTTACAAAATGCTTAATCTAAATAATTCTGGACTCTTCAATAACTACAATTTTTAAAAATCTCAAAAAAATAGTAAATAAAATAAAAAAAATGTAAAATTTAGTTTTCAATGAGATTTCAATATAGAACACACATTGAGTTCAAATTAACTATTAAAATCTCAAAAATTAAAATATAATGGCAACTGACAAGTTCATTCGTCGGGGCTGATTTTAGCATATTGTCGTACATACATTTAGGTTCGATTCTTCGATTCTGATGAAAGCAATTTATCGGACGTAATTGATGATCGTGATTTTCTATGGCAAGGTTGCCAGTGCTATTGAGTTCAGAAATTTATTGAGCTCCTCAATCTTCATTCTTCAAGCATAGATAAAAAAGAAATAAACATTTTTTTTTAAAAAAAAAGGAACTATTCACCGCTGCCCGCCGCTAGGGTTTTTTCCATCGTATTCTGAAATTAACATTGCAACTCCCTTTCCCACGGCATCCTTTGTTCGGTATGTTTTCGATTTACTCATCATTTCCTCGTTTGAAAGCAACTTATTATTCTATTTTACCACAAATTGAGTTTTCTTAATCAGGGAGAAGGTCGTAGGTTTTTTTTTTTAGAAACTTTGACAGCGGCTGTCAAGTAGAGAAGGTCGTAGTTGTTTCGAGCTATTTCCTAGTTAGATAAACTAATGTACTATTGTCACGATCCTGATTTCTCAGAATCACTCAATTAACAGCTACTGAACAAACTCAGCAAATTTCAGTCCCTTTGTCAGACCAAACAACTGAACAAACTCCAATTGAATCAATTTAATACTAATTGCAGGGAAATTGAAATTGGGTAATAAGAATTGCTATTGAGCAAATAAACGGATATTAATCCTCTTACAATAACAAGATTCAACTAATCAAAGGAAACGGAAAGAGATACAGGAATAAGCCATAACAGTGAATAATAGGTTTTCAGATCTAGATTCAAGCATAAGAGAAACCCTAGTGCCGTCGCAGCGGCGCTTATATATCTAAACAAAAGATTAAAAGTAATTTTATTGAATTACAGCCTCAATTTTCCCTTTACTCCTCAGTAACCATCTTTGTCTTTTCTCTGCGGTAACTGTGGTCCTCAGCCACGTGTCACCTCCTTGAGAGAGCTCCCTTCCTTCACACCGGTTGTACTTAACGTCCCAATCCCATCCATCATAACGTTTAACATGAGACAGTCCCCTTCCTGGGTCCCTTCTGTCAGCTGACGCCTTCCTTTGATTTCGATCTCAGCTCCATCTTTAAACATTTTGACTGGGTCAATGTTCTGACTGACTGTCACCAGCTTTTGATTTTGTGAGTTGAGTTGATCAGATAGCAAATTGTTTTCTAGTTGTGACAACTATATTCCCTCGGAATGTTTAGGTTCGCAATTTAATGTCTAACAGTTAGGGACTTAAATGGAGCCTTTCCTCTTATGTCGAACAACTTAGTGTCTAGCAAGTGCTGATATCATTTCAACATTTTAATATGTCAAAACCAGATTATTTGTATTTGAGTTTATGAACTAATAACAGTATTCCACTTGTTTCTGGACTCAATCCATTTTTTTATTTTTTCATTATTTGCTTGACAGATAGCTATACTGAGAGCACACTATGTGGCAGGGTTAGAACTAGTTGAATAATCTTTGCTTGCTGAGTGCTGAATTAGTGCATGTTTAGTATTAAGAGATGGAGGTTAAAATCGTGGATGAGAAAAAGCTAAGAGCTGAAAATTCTGACAGGATAAGCAATTTGCCTGATTCCTTACTAATCGAGATCTTATCTTGGTTGGATGCATGGGAAGCTGTGCAGACATGCATTCTCTCAAAGAGATGGCGTAGCCTCTGGACCTTTGTTCCGTATCTGTACTTTGATTTTGACGACTTTGGAGATGATACTGAGTGCTTCAACAATTTTGTGAGCTCCTTCCTGCGCCTACGGGATGATGCCACCAATGTGTGCACATTCACACTAAAATATTCTGTGCCAGATGATGCTGAGATCTCTGGCCTTATTAACCTGTGGATTTTATATGCCTTGAATCATAAAGTGAAGAATCTTGAGGTTGACTTGTTTGGGAAGCGATGTGGATGCTTGACCGATTGCTTATTCACTTGTGCCTCACTGAAGTATTTGCACTTGAATTGTTATTATGAGATTCAACCTAACATTGTGTGCTTGCCCAAACTAAGATTCTTGAGCTTATATGGTGTATTTATGCCAAATGTTTCCATCGAAAAGATTATATCTGGGTGCCCCTCTCTCAAAACTTTAAGCATGCACCGATGTTTTATAGCGACGATGAACGGTATCTCATTTCAGACTATAAAGAGTCTGACTATTGAAAAATGTGACTTCTATAGTCGGTACGATTTACCAAATTTTGACATATCCGCTCCTTGCCTTAAATATATTAAATTTGTTAAAGGCTGGGGCCCTAGTGTAACATTCAAGGATATGTCTAAGTTGACCCAGGCGATGCTCATCATGACTATGAATTCTGAAAATGATACCGATTGTCATTTTCTGAGTGGCATGTTAGGTGTCGAAACTCTCGCTATAGGCAGCATCCATCTGAAGGTATCTGGCATTACTCGTGAACTTGACTGTTGCTTAATTTTTCTTATATTATATTTTTGTAGTTAATAAGCCTGGAAATAATTAATTTCAATCTTACTGTTGCAGCTTAATGCAGCTTAATCTTTTTGATAGTCTGTTTTGTCGTTTTATTGGCTTGCATTGATTAGAACTCTAACCTGTATAGATATAGTATTTTATTTTTAATCTTTCATTGTGTGGTAACCGTCAGAGTTTAGAAAATAGAACACGCTAACCATTGAAATCTAGAAAATTTAGTATATCCATCTGATTATATTGGGGGCACATTCAATTCTATTATAATAGTTATGAACTAATCTTAGTGGCAACTTTATTGGTTAATGCATAAAATGTTTGCAGAGACACAGCAAAGCTTAGATTGTTACCTACTAATTAATAAACTTTCAATTTTCCTTCCTTTTATTTGGAAGAAGGGTTTTATGTGAAATATTGAATATGTGTAATATATTCATAGGAACTCCTGACAGGAGAATTGAAGAATTGCAGACAACTTCAAAAGCTAAAGTCCATTTTGTTGGGTGTCTGCTGTATGCACTGTGATTTTGGTACCTGCGCCATGTTGCTCAAATACTGCCCAAATTTGGAGCATCTCTGTTTAATGCACAGTGTGAAATTCTGCAGGGTATTTATTTCTTTGATATATCCATTTAGCCATTTAGGGTTGTCTGGTCTGTAGGTCTGTTCATGTCAGCGAGAGACAATGATGTAAAAAATACCTCTTACCCTCACTAGACACAGCACTTTGCTACTTGCACTTGATAAATATTCATCCATCAATCCAATTCTTAATTTTGGTCATTTTGGCCTTGGTTTATATGCACACATCTTCACCAATCTGCTAATATGTTGGGATTGAAACTAAATTGAACAATTTCATCTAAGATCCCAACTCTTGACAAAAATTCCAATAGCATTCAATTACAATTACAGTGATTATATTTTTTAGTTTGTTTTGCATTAATCTTTTGACTTCTACTGTTTCTAAAGGTGGATCATAGTGGAGAAGTGACGTTGGAAAATCTTGAGGAGATTGAAGGTTCCTCTTGTCGAAACCTTAAGTCAATAGAAATTGTATGGTACCAATCTCATCACAGTGTCCAGCAGTTACAACAGCTCTTGCTTCACTGGACAAAGAAGATACATGGGGTTCAAATTAAATCCTCGGAAATTATGTTTGAGTCGCTACTTCGGCCATGATTTTTCTTTCTGTCTGTTTCTTTTGTTGTCTCTATTTTGGTTTGTTGATGTGGTAGCTTGCTAAATTACCAATATTGATATATTGCTCTTAATCGCACTTTGTTGTTTTGGGATATATTGCTCTTACCAATATGGATATATTGCTAAATTACCAAGACCATGTAAATTTTTGGAAGTATGGCTAAGTTGGTTTGTTGTTTTTGGACTGTTCTTAGTTTGTTGGGAGGTATACCTTTCATACTTGCTTCTTATACAAGGTGTATGTGTTTGATCTGATGGGAAAATGAAAAGCAGTGCTACAGGTCCATTTACAGTCATTGCACAATTGGAGTAACAGTTGAGCCGATTTTGCGCCATAGTAATGTCACTGTAGATGCTACAGGCAAAGGCTGATGAAGAACAAGTTCATTATTATATTTAAACTGGATGAAAATCTGGTACACTACGAGATGAATTTATATGTTTAAAATGGTGGTATTAATTTGATCGTGTTCATTGCTGAACTTTACACGTTGGTTTTTTGAATGCTTCCTTTGTTTTGGGCCATTCCATTTTTATTCTGTCTTGTCTGATTTTTTGTTTTCTTGTTATAGACAATAATATGATTAGAATGTAGGTCAGAATATATTGTCCAATGGTAAAAATAATGGCATGTCGCTGCCGCAAGTAGTTTGATGTGAGTTACACAAAAATTGTTTCCTGGGATGCAAAAAAACAATATATATATAGAGAAAAC
This sequence comes from Rhynchospora pubera, assembly GCA_028095005.1. Taxonomy (NCBI): domain Eukaryota; kingdom Viridiplantae; phylum Streptophyta; class Magnoliopsida; order Poales; family Cyperaceae; genus Rhynchospora; species Rhynchospora pubera. The sequence goes on from CM051461.1 coordinate 189,062,708, forward strand.
CTATGGTGCATACTAATGTACGAAAGCTTCGGTGCATACTGATCCGAACTCTTAGAGCTGCTTCAAAATGACCGATCTAAACCGTCCAATATGATCTTCCTATTATAATCTCCTTACCGACCAAATTTTATATTTTTTCGAAATTTTTAAGTATTTTTTTCAAATTTTAGAAAATCGCTAATCTAATTTTTTTTGAACCGTTCAAAAATAGCAGTTTTTAAAAATCCGAAAAAAATTACTTAAAAATATCGAAAAAATGTAAAATTTGGTCGACAAGGAGATTTCAATAGGGAGATCATATTGTACGGTTTGGATCGGTCATTTTGAAACAGATCCAAAAATTTGGATCAGTATGTACCGAAGTTTCTGTACATTAGTATGCACCATAGGCTTTCTCATATATATATATATAGAGAGAGAGAAAACCTATGGTGCATACTAATGTACGGAAGCTTCGGTGCATACTGATCCGAACTCTTGGATCTACTTCAAAATGACCGATCCAAACCGTCCAATATGATCTTCCTATTATAATCTCCTTACCGACCAAATTTTATATCTTTTCGAAATTTTTAATTATTTTTTTCAAATTTTAGAAAATCGCTAATCTAATTTTTTCTGAACCGTTCAAAAATAGCAGTTTTTAAAATACGAAAAAAATACTTAAAAATATCGAAAAAATGTAAAATTTGGTCGGCAAGGAGATTTCAATAGGGAGATCATATTGAACGGTTTGGATCGGTCATTTTGAAACAAATCCAAGAGTTCGGATCAGTATGCACCGAAGCTTCCGTACATTAGTATGCACCATAGGCTTTCTCTCTCTCTCTCTCTATATATATATATATATATATCATTAGAAGGCATCAGGCATTGCAAAACACATGAAAAAAATCTACAACAATTGAAGATGCTACAAGAATATTATCAGAAGGCCATTCAAATCTGATAGAATTAGAGATTGTTGGTAGGATAATATTTAGGTTTATGTATTAAATAGAAGTTAACGCAATGTAATTTTTTTTGGACAAACCAGTAGCGGCTACCAAGCAGAAATAGAACCAAGAAAAAGAAAAAACTAAAATGCAATGTAATTTACCTGAACATTATTCTAGTCAAATGATCAAATCATGGTTACATGTCACAACTCAACATAGATCTGATATAGAGCAGCTTGGAGGAGGGGAATCTACTTTCCAAATTGGGGATAACAATCGGAGGGGAATCGGAAGGTTGTTCAATTTTGTCTCATTTTTTCTCTTTTCGTTGGTTTGGGAAAATAAAGATTAGTACTTTTTGGATTAGAAGGGTAGAATGGTGAGGATAGTAATTGGATGGGGTTAGTGCTAGTTTAAGATTAGTGAATATTGTTTGGTGTAGTATGTTGAGGTTAGTAATTTAAGATTGGTAACTAGTGTTATAATTATTATTAATTAATAGTTATTAATAAGAATTAATTTTAGAAATATTGTTATTAATTATTAATTATTATTATTATTACAATTTATATTAAGGATTATTTAATTATTATTACAATAATTATTATTAATTTGTTATAAATTGATATTATTTATTTATTATTAAATATTAATAATTATTATTTATTAATTATCATTATTAATACAAGATTAACGCTAATCCCTTCATGGGTGAAATCACTAATCCATTTATGGAGAAAGTTAGAGAGTTAGCACAAAGTTAGTGCTAACCTCAATTCATTTGGTGAGTTGAGGTTAGTTGATTGGTTTCACTAACCTGGCATTAGTACTAACCTATGGGATGCCAAACGCACCATTATGTAGAAAGTAACATACCTTATAGAATTTTGGTTTTATGCCTTATCTCCCTCCCAAGTAGTTGTGAAAGTGTCGTTAGGAGAAAAGAGCTTTGGCGTTTGTTTATGATGGCATGTGTCTCCATCATTTAGTTCTATGAGTCAAGCAAATCTAAAAGATACATAATTATGATAATATATACTTTTTTGTTTGATAAATATTAATTCATTTGACTCCATCATTTAGTTCTATAAGTCAAGCAAATCTAAAAGATACATAATTATGATAATATATATTTTTTTGTTTGATAAATATTAATTCATTTGACGTGAACCTAGACATGTTTAGGAACGGAAATTGCTTGTTGTAATCTATCTGAGCGCCATCTAGCTTCCAGGAAGAAGCACGCTCTCTCCTCTTTCTCTTTTTCAACACATATTCTCCCCTTTTTCCTTTCAGCGTGCACTCTCCCCTCCCCTCCTCCATTCCACATTATACTTCCTCTATCTTGTTCCCTCTGATCTCACCATCCGTGTCATTGGGTCCGTCCACTCTACCCGATCCCTTTCCCTTGCTTTTGTTGTTCACTCCTTCCCCTTCTATCTTTGCCATTCTTCTTTTTTTATTATCTACTTCTTGTCCCCTCATTCTCCTTTACCTCTTTCTCTATCCTTTCTCATTGCCCCTTCTCCCTCCTCCTTTATTATGTTTTCATTCTATCTACATTTTTTTTTCTTACCCTTCTCTCTTCGTTTTTTCTTACTCAGTTAGTAAAAGGAATATCTAGTAGGCGTAACTATTTAGTTAGTTATAATAAAGGAGTATCTAATATCTACTCGGTTAGCAATACTAAAGGAGTATTCCATAGGTATAATCTGTTCATATTGTTTATTAAGATCACTTTGATAAATGCATATGTTCACCTTATCTTTATACGTAACACTTTGTTTGTTGTTGTATTTGTTGTCTTTATTGGTTGTAAATACATATGCTCATTTTATTTGTTGTATATGTTCATTTGGTTGAGGTTAAGGAAGAGTGAGTGAGGCCAGAGAGATGGAGGTAAAATGTATTTCAGAAACACAATAAAGCTTAGATTATTACATACTATGATTATTACATACTAATTCACGGTCAGCTTAAAATTTTTTAATTTCTTAGTATTATATGAAGTATTGAATTTCTGTAATTATGACTAGACAATTGAAGAATTGCAGAAGACTTCAAAAACTGAAGATCCTCTCTTTCGGGCGTGTGCCGTATGATTTGGCTACCTGTGCTACATCTCAAACAATGCCCCCATTTGGAGGGACCCGAATCCGGTGTAGCGCGGGACACCGTGTAGCACGCGTACGAGCCGTCTGATCTTGATCGGACGGTTCATTTTTTACGGGCCTATCAATCTAGGTTACATGCACGGGGCTCCCTTGTCCATTGGATCTTGATCAGACGGCTCTGATTCCGCGCTACACGGTGTGCCGCGCGGCACCAGATCTGAATTCCATTTGGAGTGCCTTCAATTTGGCGTAGACTGAAAAGAACTGCACGGTATTTACAACGAACACCATGATTATCAGAATACACAACTTGAAATTATAGATATAGCATCTACAATCCGATTGACAGTTGTATATTTGGTTTAATAATAATAATAGGAAATTAATTACTGCCATCTGTAGTTTTGTCATCTCTATCATCGCTAAATATAAAATGAACATACACAGCAAACAAAGTGAACATATAGACGATCTAAATAAACACATACAAAAAAATATGTTCAATGAAAATAAGTTGAATATGCATGTAAATTTCTAAACAAGTGATGATAAAACTTATTTGTTTGTAAGTGTTCACTTAGATTGTTTATATGTTCACCTTATTTACTGTATATGTTCACTTTATATTTAGCGATGGCTGAAATGATATATTTACCGATGACATTTATAATTCCTGATAATAATAAAAGTAAAGGGAGAAAAATTTTACAAACTATTAACGTGCTGCCTGACTTATCCCGGGGCTGATATGAGACATCCCACAAAATTTGACATCCCTGACATCCTACAAAACTCAGGTGAGGTTAATGGGCTGGCCCAATGCGATCTAGGCAACATAAACTGGATGCTGACGTCATCCAGACGTTGATGTCATCTGAATACTGAAAGTATTTAATCTGATGTATGGAAGTATATAAATGTATTTTTTTATAAAATTAAATTTAACAAATTTAATAGCATTTATAATGAATTAAATTTCGTCATTTCATATTATTTGGTGTAACATAAGAGAGTATATATTTCTACACAAGGAATTAAATTATCGATATTGATGGAGTACTTATTTTTTCAACAATTAGTCTTCAAGAAATGATTTATTGTTTATTAGGTAGTATAGATATAAACTAAGGGAGTATATATTTCATCAGAAGTATTTTTTTTCCATACGGGATTATATAATTTTTGGTCAAAACGTTCAAATAAGCATTCAATATTTCAATTTGAAAATAAGAATAATCAAATAAAAATTGAAATATTAAGGAAGTAAATACTCCTCCATAAGGGAGTATATACTTCTACATATTGAATACCAAATTAGTATTAAATAAGCAGATAAATTGTGCAAATAAGAATTCAATACAATAACAGAGTATCTAATTCTTAAAAAGGGAGTATAAACTATTCATCCAACCATGTTCAAATAAGAGTTATTCCCGAAACGAAATTCACTCAACAAAATAACAAACAGCACCAACTAAGTTATACTCAACGACCAAGTTTTGTAATCTTCTCAGTCAGCCACCAAGTTCAGCTTTCTCCCTGAAGATCAAAGAGAACACACTCACTTGTAGATCTAAATTTCGGCTTCACCTCATTGATAAGATCTAGTAGTAGCCGGTAAGCAACAACACGTTTATCATCACTGACATTAATCTGCAAAACATAGAATTGTCCAATATTAGAACAAACACAACTGCTAGGTTCTTGATATGTAATTCGTTGTTAGATAGTATTTACTCCCTTATCATATGTTTTATACTCCTTTAAGCCTATGCTAAAATACCAAACACATTTGCCAGGTTCTTGATATGTACTGTCTTGTTAGTTATTATTTACTCTCTTATGCTATATTTTGTACTCCTTTAAGATTATGCTAAAATACCAAACACACATGTCAGGTTCTTGATATTTACTCCCTTGTGAGATATTATTTACTCCCTTATCCTATATTTTGTGTACTCCTTTAAGATTATGTTAAACACACCAGCCAAGTTCTTGATGTGTACTCTCTTGTTAGATATTATTTACTCTCTTATCTTATATTTTGTACTCTTTTAAGCCTATATTAAAACAACAAACAAACAACAAATTTTTTTTATATGTACTCCCTTGTTAGATATAATTTACTCTCTTATCCTATATTTTGTACTCCTTTAAGCCTATGCTAAAATACCAAACACACCTGTCAGGTTCTTGATATGTACTCCCTTGTTAGATATTATTTACTCTCTTATGCTATATTTTGTACTACTTTAAGATTATGCTAAAATATCCAACACACATGCCAAGTTCTTGATATGTACTCTCTTGTTAGATATTATTTACTCCCTTATCCTATATTTTGCACTCCTTTAAGATTATGCTAAAATAACAAATACACCTGTCAAGTTCTTCATATGTACTCTGTTGTTAGATATTATTTACTCTCTTATGCTATATTTTCTACTCCTTTAAGTCTATGCTAAAATACCAAACACACATGCCAGGTTCTTGATATGTACTCTCATGTTAGATATTATTTACTCTCTTATGCTATATTTTGTACTCCTTTAAGCCTATGCTAAAATACCAAACACACCTGCCAGGTTCTTGATATGTACTTCCTTGTTAGATATTATTTACTCCCTTATGCTATATTTTGTACTCCTTTAAGATTATGCTAAAATAACAAATACACATGTCAAGTTCTTCATATGTACTCTGTTGTTAGATATTATTTACTCTCTTATGCTATATTTTCTACTCCTTTAAGTCTATGCTAAAATACCAAACACACATGCCAGGTTCTTGATATGTACTCTCATGTTAGATATTATTTACTCTCTTATGCTATATTTTGTACTCCTTTAAGCCTATGCTAAAATACCAAACACACCTGCCAGGTTCTTGATATGTACTTCCTTGTTAGATATTATTTACTCCCTTATGCTATATTTTGTACTCCTTTAAGATTATGCTAAAATACCAAACACAACTGCCAGGTTCTTGATATATACTTCCTTGTTAGATATTATTTACTCCCTTATGCTATATTTTGTACTTCTTTAAGATTATGCTAAAATACCAAACACACCTGCCAGGTTCTTGATATGTACTTCCTTGTTAGATATTATTTACTCCCTTATGCTATATTTTGTACTTCTTTAAGATTATGCTAAAATACCAAACACACCTGTCAGGTTCTTGATATGTACTCCCTTGTTAAATATTATTTACTCCCTTATCCTATATTTTGTACTCCTTTAAGATTATGCTAAAATACCAAACACACCTGTCAGGTTCTTGATATGTACTCTCTTGTTAGATATTGTTTACTCCCTTATCCTATATTTTTGTACTCCTTTAAGCTTATATTAGAACAGCAAACAAATAACAAAACTTCTTGATATGTACTCTCTTGTTAGATAGTATTTACTGTTAGTAAAGTGCACAATTTTAATTTTTCAAGGATAATTACTATTAATTACCCATAATTAAGCATGCACACACATAGGAACTAGTATTAAGCTATTCGCACAAGAGAAAAGGGTTCAAAGATGTACCTCCCTTGATATCGTAACCAAGGGGATTTGAACCGCGGCTAGGAACGAGGTGGTGGCTGCTCTTTCGTCTAGCTCCCGCCTCCTTGTCGAATCACCTCGAGTCCACTTGGTATTAACCAAATCCTCAACAAGCTATGCTAGTAACTTGGAGGAGATGACTAATCCCTAGTTTCCCCGTTCTTCTAGCAAATGAACTAATTGATTTGTGGAAGAATGGGGCTCAACACATGAGCAATAGGGAGAGAAGAGAGGGGAGGCGCCTCACAAGGAGGGAGGGTGGCGGCTAGGTTAGTGGGAGAGAGAGAGAGGGGGATTTGCAACCTTCCACATCCTTATATAGAGTGCAAACCCTACCTACCTCATACTAACTATTTACCAAATTGCCACCCCACCTACCTACATGCATGGCCGGCCACAATAAAGGCCTTTATGGGCCAATTGCTTTGCCTCATGGGTCCACTTAATCAATCATTAAATGGCCTCTCTTGTTGCTCTCAATTTGGATCCCTATTGGGCCTTTAATTAACTATTTAATTAAAGCCCTATAATTTGCATATGTGTTGAAATAAATAATTATTAACTTAATAATAATTATTTAGGGATTAGATAATGCATTAATTTATTTCTATATGATCCCTTTGACTTAATTAATTATAACGGTCTACAACGCTATTTAATTAATTAATCAACTCATCATATTTTGCAATACCAATTATTGCAAATAAATAAATAATGCAAGCATGGTTAAAACACCAATTCTGTGTGACCCTTTGAGGATTTATGCTACGTTGGACATGGAATTAAATCGCTATTTAATTCCAATAATCATAAGCGGTATCTAGCAACACGTTATGATTCCCAATTCGCATAAATAGTGTACAGCTACAATATTTCAATCCTGCATAAGAGAATAAAGTATATCTCTATTTTGATTCCTATGCCTCACGATATCATCGTATAATCCAAGATAGGAATGTGTCATTCTTGCAGATTATACGTTTCTTGATCTAGAGATAATTGTATCAGTTGCTAGCAAACAATCTATCTCCATCAAGGGGCCCAAACAGATATCGTCACTCACTAAGTGAATTAATGAGGGACATACGGTTTTCTTGACTATTTAGCTTTTCCCCGCACAATTCAAGAGAACATAAATAACGTCCGTATAGCAGCCCTTATCGGGAATCAGCGGTAGACGATATTTATTGAACCTATCCTCATGTGGAAAAGATAAATATCTCAAACTTAGAATCAAAATCATAACGAAATAAACAATGACACATAACACAATCCATATGTTTATTTCGTTGGGTCAAGTCCTGTACTATGTTCCATAACATATACATATGCAATTAAGTTGGTAACTCTTTACCTATGATTTGTAGAACTTAATCATCACTTAACTTGCATACTAATCTTATATGATAATTAATGTTCCTTGTTAATTATCAAGATTATGGACCGTTTAGATTTATTATTGTCATTCTAAAGAATGATCCACAGAGATCTACAATTCAGATCCTCAACCTGAATGATCTGTCAATAATAAACCTAGGAACATATGATAAATTATCATCCAAAACATAAACTAATAATTGAGTCATTAAATTATTGACTTCTAGGACATAACTCCAACATTTACTCCCTTATCATATATTTTGTACTCCTTTAAGCCTATGCTAAAATACCAAGCACACTTGTCAAGTTCTTGATATGTACTCTTTTGTTAGATATTTTTTACTCCCTAATTCTATATTTTGTACTTATTTAAGATTATGCTAAAATATCAAACACACCTGCCAGGTTCTTGATATGTACTCCGTTGATAGATATTATTTACTCCCCCATCCTATATTTTGTATTCCCTCACCTGAAATTTTAAAAAAAAATATTAGCTTATTATATACTCCCATTCCAGTTTATATTTACTCCTTTAGTTGAAGTTAATTACACTTCTACAATAAAAAAACTTAGCATAGATTAATTAAAATGCACATATGATATATATACTCCATTACAATTGATGAATATACTCCCTACATTGATGAATGTACTCAATCAAAATAGCTAACATATGTTCCTTGTTCAGCATACTTAAATATATACTCCCATAATCAATATATATAATCCCCTACATTTAAGAATATACTCCCTTAATAAAATAGCTGACACATGTTCCTTAGATATATACTCCCTTAGTTAATATATTTAATCCCCTGTATTGATGAATATACTCCCTTAATAAAATTAGATGATTCTTGTTCATTATTCAGCATATTTAGATATATACTTTGTTAATGTATATATTTACTTCCTTGCACAATGTATTTTACTCCCTTGTATAATGTGCTGAACTTTTACATCAACACAAATGAACTAGTTTCAAACATTCATTGAAAATCTAGATCTGACAATGAAATTTCACACAAATTTGAAAAACTAGATCAGATCTGAGCCTACCTCCGATTTCAAACTAAAATTAAATAAAATTAAGATCAGTATCGTGAAGAATCGATTAGAGGAATGCATACTACGAGAAACATTGAATAAAGAGAAATATTATTTTGAATAAAGAGAAATTGGAAATTATGGAATTTTTTGAAAACGTTTATATTCTTTTAGAATGAAGTGACATACATTGGATGAAATAATTACTTAAGCGATGCAAAAAGAAAAATACTCTAAGATGTGGACAATCGAAAAAAATTAGGGAACAAAATCAAGATCCGTACAAAATTAGAAACGCACAAAAGAAAGATAAGAACAAGAATTTCAAAATCAGTACCTGAAGCCACGCCTTGTCTGGTCTTATCGAAGCCAGAAATGACCTCGTAGACAAAGTAGCAGGTCGGATTGAAACCACTCCTCTCACATAACAACAGAGAGGACTTGTCGGCGTCGATCATCGGAGCTCTAGCAACGATCGTCGGAGCTCTGGCTACGATCGCCGGACTTGTGTTTAGATCGCCTCTAGGTAACCATGCAACTAGTGATTTTGAAGAGAGAGGATTTAGACTTTAGACTCTTATTTTGAAATCTAGATCTGAGCGAGAGTGACAGATTTTAATAAGCCAGAAATTTTCAATTTCATAACTTTCTGTCACGTGCACAACATGTGAATGCAGAGAGGATATTTGGGCTGGATGCGCGAGGGCCTGCTGGATGGCACAGGATGTCACAGTATTAGGATGTTACATAGGATATCCGGACTTATCCTATCAACGAATGCCACTTGGGCCGGAATGCGGCAGCCCATTGACCCATTCCCATGCATTATTTATAGCCGTCTTCAATCCATTTTCCCAAAAACTAGTCTAGTAACTAACCCAGTGAAAACCCATCTCAGCCGTCAACAAACAACCATATCCAACCGTTTAATTTTAATACCCACGGATCGCCACCTTGGCATCTTTCTATTTCTTTCTATAAATTCCACCAGTACCAAAACATCTCGCATCTCAATCTCAATCCCAAAAACACAAAACATCCCGCGTACTTTGCTTTTTGAAATTTCACACTCCTCTCTCATTTCCTCAACAACTCAAATCTGAGATGGATGCCACTCCAGGAGGCAAAGGCAAGAAGGGAGCTGCTGGGAGGAAAGGTGGGCCCAGGAAGAAGGCTGTTACACGATCTGTCAAAGCTGGTCTCCAGTTCCCAGTTGGTCGCATTGGTCGGTACCTGAAGAAAGGCCGGTACTCTCAGCGTGTCGGTACTGGTGCTCCAGTCTATCTTGCTGCTGTTCTAGAGTACCTAGCAGCAGAGGTACATTTTGCTTCTTTAATTGAACCTCAATTAGTAAATTGTATAATGTTATTGGTCTGAATTGATGAAGTTTGTTGTCAATTGATGGAGTTTAGGTGTTGGAGTTGGCTGGGAATGCAGCAAGGGATAACAAGAAGAACCGCATCATACCTCGGCATGTTTTGTTGGCGATAAGGAATGATGAGGAATTGGGGAAATTGCTTGCTGGTGTGACGATTGCATCTGGTGGGGTGTTACCCAACATCAACCCGGTGTTGCTGCCAAAGAAGACAAAGAGTGACACTGCTGAAACTGCCAAATCTCCTTCGAAGAAGAGTACCAAGTCTCCCAAGAAGGATTGACAGGGTTGTTTGTTTCTGTTTAGGTTGCTTAGAGGGATTTGAATGATAGATATTTTGTAATTAAGTGGGATTGTGGTCCTTTGATTTGTTTGTCGTTGGATCTTAAGGATCTTTTGTATTTTGGTTTCTTTTAAATGGAGAAGTGACCTTAATTGTGTTAAAATCAATGTGTTTGACTTTGATTTTATGATGCGTGCTTGATGATGGTTCCAAGATTTGGACTATGGATTGTTTTTTGCTTTGTCACTTTTGAGTCATTATGGTAGTGATTCTAGTCATGTATGCATTCTATATAATAGGTATAACTTGATAATTTCCCTTCAGCTTTACAGGTTTCTTATCTGGCAAATGCACCAGAACATTGGGTTTAATTGATAATTTGATAGCAGCAATTCAATGTCAAACTAGCTTTTTAGTTTAAACATATGCCCTCTAAATTTCACCAGAAAAGTAAATATATTGATTCTTCCCCAAAAAGCAATAATTGGTTTTGTGAACAATCTATGTAAAGTCACAATTTTGAATTCCAACTGATCTGGACTGCTGGAGTGGCAATGCAAATTTAAAAAGGCAATAAGTCAACAACAGAAAGAGAAAAATAAATTAATCACCAAATCAACAGAAGTGTAAAAGTAACAAGCATGTCAAAGTAAGGATCAGAGATTGTTTCAGTGTAAGAGAATAATCTGGACTCATTATATTTTCTTCTTCCTTTGCAAGACAAGTTTTTCCAACTGAAGTGCACACTGATGCCGGTACCGAACAGCTCGGCAGCAAAATGAAAATAGCAACTAAACAAAGTAATGATTTGGGATTTATGTCAAGGCAACATAATGTTGCCGAGAGTTGATTTGAACATGTACATCACAGCGGCAACCCATGTAACATCCAATAATCATTGTTAACTACATGTACCAAATAATGATATATAAAAACCTCGTCTTTAATTAGGTTGATTAATTGATGCATCAACATCTGCCTACATGAATGCAGAAAGATCCCCGTGAATGAATATACCAGAAAGTAAGTACCTCACAGAAAAACATGGTGTCTAATAAACAGAAGTTCTCCAAATTTGGACAGCACTTGAGACTGTTATATGTTAAAATTACAGTTGTTCCAGCAGAAATCCAATACCAGACGCTTGAGACTGTTATATGTTATGCCCAAAGGTTTAAATAGCGGATAGCGGACTCGTAGCGGACATGCTAATATCATAGCGGATAGCGGATAGCGGGTATTTAGCGGCCGCTATCTGACCATAGCGGATTTGCACACACAAGTGCATTTTGAAAGTCTGGTTTAGTCTAAAATAAAAAATTAAAATAATTTCATGCAACTAATTAATGCTAACTAAAATTATATTTATTTTCTATGCAGATTTGAGCATTAAATTTTAAGAATTTGAAAATGTTCAAAATATAAAAATTGTGGCCACTTTTGTAAACTTTTCATAGAATTTTGAATCACGTCAATCGGAGTTCGTATGCGAAAGTTATACCCAAAATACTATTGTTATATCAGCAAATTATAAACTGTACCGCTATTTCCGCTATTATACCGCTATATCACCCGCTATTTCCCGCTATTTCACCGCTAAATCCCGCTATTTTCCGCTATAGGTCGCGCTATCGGACGGGCCGCTAAATCTGTAGCGTTGTAGCGGTGTACCAAATAGCACCGCTATAGCGCCGCTATTGCGGCCGCTACGGCCGCTATTTAAACCTTTGGTTATGCCATTTTTCAATTCTCCATCAAGAAATTCCTGGGGAATTAGTTAGAAAGATGTTGATTGTTCACAACTTCACATAAACAAAATAAAAAGGACGCTTTGAATTTTTTCCAGACTAGAAATTTCTCTCTGCAGACTACAAATCTATACGGAAAACTAGAATTGGAATAAAATAGAAATCTGCACTAAACTAAGTAATTAAAGTTTGTGCTTCTCTCAGTTTCATAAATCTTTATACATAATTAACAAACCATGGAACAAAATAAGTCTACTCGCATATACCATGTAAACCTGTGCAGGCAATTGAAAATCTTGATGCACCAAAAAAATGAGGTTATCTACTTTTGTATCGGTCAGACTTCAATGTTAGGGTTGTTAAATTAAGCAACTTCCACATTCCCGTAGCATAATCCTAAACTAAATAAATAGTACTGTATTTTTGTTATTCATCATATATACCTTCAGATAGTAGACAGTTAGCTTGAGATATTCAACACCTGAAATGCTCTTGAGAAGATCATGACTATTATAATCATTTCTTCCATTGTCACAATTGCTTATGATGGCCTTTTTTTTTTTTTTTTTTGAAACAAGTGGCATACGCCACCACTTTCCATTAAGAAAAGCTATACCCAGATTTTACATCAGAGAGGCCGGAACAAATAACCGACCAATATAAGCAAAAAGAAAAACTGTACCTGGCACTGGTACCCCTTTATCTATTGTACCGGTGCCCCCTTATTATTCTTATGATGGCCTCAGTTACCCAAGACATGTCCTTAAAAGTTATCTTAGACCCCGGTGCATTGAGAAAACTCCAGATCCTTAAGGACAGGAGCACATATGGAAAAGGTCGGTTCTGAGAGACAATAGAAGGAACAATTTTTCATTTTCAAACTCTTTACAGTCTGAAATGACATACTGTTGGTCCGAAACATGATAGACCTTATGCTTACAGTCTCCAGTGTGGGGCGTCCAGAGAGGATCTTCTGCATGGAATCACCATTTATACTTACATGATTCAAGGACAAGTTTCTTACTTTGGGGAGGCATACAATATCAGGTTCAATATCAGAATAACAATCGAAGTACAAATACTCAAGGGAGTCGCAAGTAAATAGACAATTGGGTGCAAACTTGAAACAATATCCCCTGAAATCTAGAATGAGATTCTTCAAATTATGCTTGAGTGCATATGAAAGCCACACATCGATAGATTCTTTGGTATTTTTTAATGCAGAATAAAAGAGTTTAAATGTGTGCACATTGATGGCTCCATCACGGAGGTAGAGAAAGGAGGTCACAAAATTGTTATGGTTGAACCTCTCTCTTTCCCATTTTGATAAGTTCAAATGCAGAGATGGAACAGAGGCTCATAGGTTTCGCCATCTCTTTGACAGAAGGCACGTCTGCACGACTTCCTTTGCATCCAACAGAGATAAGATGTCAACGAGCAAGGAATCAGGTAAATTGCTTAGCCTGTCTGATTTTTCACCTCTCATGCTTTTAGGTGGAATTGGAATATCTACAAGATCTGGATCACAATTTGTATCGGTTAAACAAATTGTCTAAGCAATTTCTATCCCTGAATTAGTTTAAAGAAACAAAATGTACTAACGATAATTCAGGTACCGGAAGTGGTTTTCTAATCACTTAAAGATATATTAATTATATAAAAAAAATTATTAAATTTGTTTGGAAAAACTCCGACGAAAATTATATGGTTATCTAGTACTTCAGATACTGTAATGTATATTGTTAACAAGACACAAAATTATCAGATACAGGAAGTGGCTATATTCAGTTTTAAATTTAAATTTAAATAATACAAACTAGTTAACTTAGCTTACAACTAATCTCCAATGAAAATTTCACAGTTATTAGGGATACTGTGTTGTTTATTGTCATATTCTATATAAAGTAAATTGTTTTCCAGTGCCTAGTGGACAGTGAATTATAAAACCAATGCTCTATGGGAAAATTGTAACAACAAATTCGTTAATAAATTATTGATTGGAAGCAACCAGTCTGATGAAACTGTGAAAGGCCCAAATACATTACTCGTTCATCAACTTGTTGACACAGTTGGATTTATACTCAAAATCAACTCTAATTCTATTTATTTTTTAAAAGGGGAAATCTACTGTTCTTCGATCATAAATTCATAATTAATGAAATAAACAAAACACCTTTTTTATATAGGAGTTTTACCAAACGATATTGGATCTAAAATCCGAGACACGGAGAAAAACAATTTGGTATCGCACGACTCGAAAGGTAGGAAGATTCCAAAACCCTAGTTAGGAGAGCAGCGTGCAGCGGTGCAGGTATAGCCGTATAGCAATTCGGATCTGCTGACGCGCTACACCATGTGTCGCGCACCCACGACCGTCTGATCTCGGACGGTTCATTTTTTACGAACCTATCAATTGGATCTTGATCATTGGATCTGTGTGGCGCGCTACACCTGCACGGGGCTCTCTTTGTCCATTGGATCTTGATCAGACGGCCTGTGTGGCGCGCTACACCAGGTGTCGCGCGCCATAGGATTCCAATTTACCATATAGGGTGCCAACCTGTCACACCCCGCGCCGACACACCGACACACGGGGCGGGACGGTGTGACGGTATCTTTTGCATCCATCCGACGGCCCGTCAACCTACGTCGCAAGCAGAAAAGGAATAAAACGGATGTCAGCTACAAAGCTCAGTAACCGGTTATTTAACGACGCAACTTCTCTATATTAGTTGATAAAACAAATTAAACATGATTGGATTAATCCACATAACAAATCATACATTTCACGGCGATTATCGGGTCTAGATTAGTCATATCATGGTAATGTCTCCTAACCCAACTAGCTGGGCAGGCAAAAGGGAGTTTCAAATCCTCATACACAACAAATTCAGAATTCAGATTCTAAATCCGATATCCCGCAAAACATACCATATATGAGCGAATACATGCAAGCAAAATCAAGCGATAATCAAATCAAGCAATACGAAACTAAATATAGAGAAGTCTGGTTACCTAACTGAGCGATCCAGTGCACAAGCAAATCGGGATGACTATGACTGCGACGTATAACTCGAATTCCAAATGGCCGACTATTCAAAGTCAAGGCTGTATTCAAAGTTTGCTAGGAAGAGAGAGAAACAGATTTGATATACGAAATGAAATGAAATGAGGCTGGGGTCTATTTATAGTGGAGGTCTGGCTAAAATGGTAAATATTCTAGATTACTTAATAGCTAAGTAAGTAAAAAGGAATTACTTAGCTACTGTTTCTGAAAATATTAATACTATTTATAAAGATAATTGAGTCTATTTATAAAGATATTAATTATCAGAAATTATTTATATAAATACTGATTACTTAGCTACTAGAAATGTGGATAAGATCAAAGAGATATTTTCAAAGCGGATAACCATGAACATTTTTCAAATAGGACCTTAGAATTTGAAGTATTGCGAACAGGTCTTAAAATTCAGGGATGTCACACAACCACCTTCCTATTTATATTTATCATATAATTATTATCAATAAAATAAAATTTAAATCTTTACCCTTATTTTTAGTCAATTTTTTTTTAATAATTCTTTCTAAAACTAAATAAACCAAAATAATATTTTAGATATATTATATATCTAATATCACAAATTATAAGACTTACATATTTATTGTATTATTATTACCTAAAAAGTATTATAATTTTCTAATTAGAAAATATTATATATAACTTGGAAATATTAATATTATTGTGAAAACAATGAAAAAAATCTTAATTTGTATTGTGGGGAGCAAGAACACCAAAATGATTAGCCTACTTTGCTAGGAAATTATCCAAAATCAATTAAATTTCAACGCAATTATACCGACTGTTATGTATAGTATTGTATTTGCTCAGATGCAATGTATTGAGCCATTAAAGTAGTGACTAGTTTAGGAGGCTATTAGTTGAAAAGTTCTGTAATTTTTTAATCTTTTGTACTGCATGTGCGCAAAAGGACCTTGTATTTGTATACTTGTTTATATATAAAGCCTTAAACCAGGCCCCATAAAGATTGGGCTTTTGTGTAACAAAACTTGATACGTCCTGCCAGATATTCGAAAATTAAAAAAGGATTGGGCTTAAGAATTTGATATTACCGTTTCGAAATTTTTTCCGAAAATTGATCATTAGTTCATTACCAATTTACCAATTACCATAGTCTGATTCGTGACATTCGTCTCACCCAGCGACATGTGAGAAGGTGATCCCTTCCGCATGCTAATTTTTTTCTCTTTGCCTATGTTTGGATGCATTGAGAAGAAGTAGTAAGAAGGAAGAAGGAAAAAAAAAATTATAAACAATCTAAACTCTTCACAAAATTACACACTTCCCAATACTTCTTTTCTTTTTCCTTTCTTCCCACACATATCCAAACGGAACCTTGGTATTTTATCTTCTTTCATGTCTCCTTCGTACCCTGCTATTCCCTCTCTATTTATTCTTCCTTTCTTCAATTTATTTCTTATTCTGCTTATAGTTTACATCTGTTCATTTTAGTTATTGTATCGTTTTATTTATTTGTTATATATGTTCACTTTGTTTATTATATCTGATCATTTTGTTGTTTTCATGTGTTTATTATATTTTTTATATATGTTCAGTTTGTTTATTATATCCGATCATTTATTATTTTTATGTGTTCACTTTATTTGTTAAATTTATTTTGTTATATGTTAGCTTGTTTATTTTTAATATTATATTTGTTCAATTTGTTTATTTATATGTTCACTTATTGTTTTTGTGTTCAATCTATTTTATATATTGTATTTGTTCACGCTATTTATGTCAATGAGGAAGGAATCAGGTAATTAGTTGCTTAGCCTGTCTGATTTTGCACCTCTCATCCTTTTCTGTGAATGTTCATCTACCCCTGAACTAGAGCAGCGCTAGCTCAGGCGTAGGGTACCAACCGCCATCCTATCTAATTTAAAACCTAATCTAAAATTTAATTTAATCTGAAATAGAATTAATTTCCGTGGGTGTTCTCTTCTAAAATTTGTATACTCGGCTACATTAATTGGTATTTAACCGGATAATTTAAATTGGCGATTATCATTGAGGAAAAAACGGAAGGAATAGGAAACTATGGTGATTACACATAACGTTTCTCAAATATATTTTGTATTAATTTTGTGCGTTTTGCAAATATATTTTCAACTATTTCATTTTAAAGTTTTTATATATATTAAAACCAAAGAGTCATTTTAAAGTTTTCAACTATTTCCTTAGTGTGGTCTCGAGTGCAATTTTTTTTCAATCTTCCTCTACTCAACTTCGCCCTCGAGTTAGATGAATTCTGGCTCTCTCAAAGACACCCGGGATTGAAGTTGTGGGACATTATTTGGGCAACCACGACTTGGAACATTTGGAAGGCACGTAATAGGATAATTTTCTCGAACTGCATCACCCCACCAGATCTCTTACTCAAAGAAATTTTTGCATGTGTAGATTCTTGGAGGAAGCATGCTTAGTGTCTTTTCTTTTGCTGTATAGGACCCAGTACTTTTAATTATTCACTTTTTTATTCCCTTTTGTACTTGTACATATATTTTTTACTTTTTTAATAAAATTTGTTCGTGTGATACTTTACCACCCGTCCCTTAAAAAAAAAAAAACCAAAGGGTCAGTACATATATATAAAACGGTATATATATAGCTAATTGTTATTTTTAATTGTACTGATTTTTTCAGGTTTCTTTTTAACTGTACTGATTTTGTTCTTTTAGATATATATATTTTTAAATTTGACTGATTTTTAAAGTCGGGCGCGATCCTTTTTCCCCTTCAGCCTGTTTTTTTTTTTCCTCATTTTATGAGGTTGTGTTTGTTGGTGCAAAATCAAATAAACAAATTCAAATAGCATGAAATAAATAAAATAAGTAATCAAAATATTTTTATTCGAATCGCGTTAGGTGCTGTCTTTAAGCGTATTCTGTCTCAACGTGCAAGAGGAATTAATCACAACCAAGATAATTCGGGTAAGTGTCACTCCTTAGGACACGACTGGAGAAGTGAATTCAAATCAAATTGAAAATTACTATATGGAATATCAAAATGAAAAATAGAAATTTGATCAAGTTTATTTTTTCTGTCTCAACTGCCTTATCTCATAAACATGTATGACCTTGTTTATATAGCAAATAATTGATGTCCACTACTGTCACATTCAATTCTTTGTGATTATGAAGTAAATAAACTTCCTTTAATCGGCTTAATGTACTAATCAAAACTCATATGTAGTGGGGATAAATGCATTAAAGATATAAGTTAATTTTCATAACTGATGCAACGGAAAAGATTGTAATGGTCATCAAATATTTTAATTCCTTCAAGTTCCTCCAAATGAATAATATTAATCAAAATTAATTGATGAAAATTTTGAGTTTTCAAAATATATCCAACAGTGTCTTATAAATGAGATGTTTTTGTTCCCTTGCAAACGAACCAAAATTATTATTATACCTGAACGCTCTAAAAATCTAAATTTTAGCTTGTCATATATTCATATTGGCCTGTGAATGATGATTTAGATTTTTGAGGAAAGACGTTTTGTATCGTTCGTTCGTATCGGCACAGTTCCGACCACACTGGAATGATCTACAATGTTGAGCCATACACTGAATTGTAACGAATCACACGATTCCTATCGTCAGTCGTACGACACTAAAATTCAGTGCTTAAAAAACCGTACCGGACCGGCCGGTTCAAAAAACCGGACCTTTGAAAAAACCGGATAAAAAACGTTTAAACCGGAAAAACCGGTAATTGAACCGGCCGGTTTATAATTTTTGAACCCAAGAAACTAACACCATTGAAATAGAAAGTAAAATTTTGTGTAAACGGGGAGTCGAACCCATGATCTCCACTATAAACACCAAAATAGTTATCCACTGGGCCACAAGTCTTTATCTGTATCATTGGACCTTTGCAAATTATTATACCGGTTTAGAAACCGGTAAACCCGGTAAAATCGGTAAACCTCATACCGGCAGCCTCACCGGTTTGAAGACCGGTACGGTATTTAAAACACTGCTAAAATCTAATGCTGTTCTCTATCAACCAAAAATGAATAAAATAATAGTGACCATCAATTACAAATCTGCATGTTGTAAAGAGTCAATAAGTCAAAACAACAACAATAGAAAAATAATAAAGATAATTATATCAGTAAATCAATAGAAGTGGAAAAAGAACAAGCATTTCAAAGTGAGGATTACAGACTGTTCTGTTGCAAGACAAGTTTTTCCTGTGTTAAAGAGGACAATGATGTAATTCCTTATATTTCTTTTTTCCGTTGCAAGACAAGCTTTTCCAACTGATGCGCACACTGACGCTGGTCAACTTGGCAGCTAACAACTTTCACTATATTGAGTTCCTGACAAGAGAAACCTTCAATCTGCAGCCAGGTGTTCTCCAAGGTTTCTTCTCCACAGCAGCATACCTTGAGAAAAATTACTCAAATTATTAATGAGGGAAAAGCCATATATGAAGGGACCAACTTAAAAATTACAAAATAATATTTTGACAAGAGAAGCTTTACAACCTGCCATTTGTTCCCCAATGTTTTTTCTTCACAGCAGCAAACCTTAAAAAAATTGCACAAGTTGTTTGTGAGGAAAAGCCATAAAAGAGCAACAAAAATATATTACAAAGTATGGTGCTAGGATTTATGTTGAGGCAACATAAAGTTGCTCTGCTTTGTTTTGAACACGTACATCATATGCAAACTTTTGGGTTTTTCTGCAAAGTCTACCACAGAGGCAATCCGTCGAACATCCCAACAAGTGCTTGCAATTAAATATATATCAACTAAGTATATACATAAAGCACGTCTTGAATTGGATTAATGGGTTGACTATGTATCAGGCTCTACGTATCAACATGAATACAACAAATCTTCAAAAATCATTAAATGCTAGAAATTAAGTACCTCACAGGAGTAAGTGGTGTGCAATAAACAAAATTTCTCCAATTTTGGGCAGCGCCTGAGAAATGAAGACAAGATGCTAAAATTGCAGTTGTTCCAGCACAAATCCAACAGCAGACACTTTAAACCGTAGAATGTCGTGCCATTTTTCAATTGTCGATCCAAAAATTCCTGGGAGATTATCTAAAGAGATTAGTTACTTTTGACATATATATATATATATATATATATATATGAATATATATGATATAAAAAATATAAGGAACTTTGAATTTTAAGGAGAGTAGGAATTTAAGCGTACATCGTCTCTGCAAAAAAATATGTAAATTAGATCAGAAATTCAATGATAACCAGACCAAAGCCAGATACCAACCAGCAGTATGTACCTTTGCATAGACGATGATTAGCTCGAGATATTCAACACCTAAAATGTCTTCAAGAAGATCAAAATTATAACCTTTTTTACAATTTTTACCCCAGGTTATGATGGCGTCAGTCACCCTAGACATGTCTGTGAAAGTTATTGCACCCGTGCATTGAACAAACTTGAGATAATTAAGGCAAGGACAAGATATGGAAATGGTCGGTTCTGAGAGACTATAAAAGAAACAATTTTCCATTCTCAAACTCTTCACTGTCTGAAATGAAATGCTGTTGGTCCGAAGAGTGACAAACTGTATGCTTAGTGTCTCGAGTACGGGGCATCCAGAGAGAATTTTATGTATGGAGTCACCATTCATACTTACATTGCGCAAGGACAACTTTCTTAGTTTAGGGAGGCACACTATGTCAGCTTTAACTTCAGAAAAGCAATTAAATTGCATGTACTCAAGCGAGTCGCAAGTAAATAGACAATTGGGTGCAACTTTGAAACAATTTTCCCATAATTTTAGCACAAGATTCTTCACCTCATGCTTGAATGCATATAAAATCCACATTTCATCAATACTAAATGCTTCGGTATTGCTTAATGCAGAACAATGCATGCTTGATGCACATGTGCGTGATCCATAATAACAGAGCTTAAATGTGTGCAAATTAATGGCCTTGTCACGTAGGTGCAGAAATGAGGTCAAAAAATTGCTGAACCTCTCACTTTCATTACTTAGATATTCATAGTTGAAGTGCAGAGATGGAACAGAGGCCCAGAGGTTACGCCATCTCTTTGACAGAAGGCACGTTTGCACGACCTTCTTTGCATCTAACAAAGATAAGATGTGGATGAGCAAGGTATCAGGTAAATTGCTTAGTCTGTCTGAATTTTCATCTATCATCTTTGTCAGTGAGTTCTCCATTTCTATCCCTGAACTAGTTTGACGCTGCAAAAATATGAATACACAGTACAGGAAGTGGTTCTGATATCAGTTTAAGATACAAATTCAGATAATAATTATAACTAAACTCCAACAAAAGTTATATGGTTATCCAATGATTTTTGTGTATATTGGTACATGCTATCTAAAGGTAAAAAGCTATATTTGCTGTTCTACACTGCCTCTCAAATACTAGATTTATTAAAGAAAGAAAAGAAATAAAAGAAACTACATTGTTGTTGGGTCATAATTTATCAAATAAAGAAAGTGGGAGGCTTACCTTATGATTTTGGACATTTTAAATCGGAAAGCCAGAGAAGAAAGAGGCGATTTTGCATCTCAATACTGGAGAGTAGGAAGATCAATTCCTGAACCCTAGAGGTGCCAACAACCACGGTTAACGAACGAATCACAGATGCAAACAGAGCTAATTATCGTATAAAGAAAAAATAATACCTGAAATATAACATATATATGTTATAAAATAAATATAAAAGTTTATATATTTAAATAGCCTCATTTACTTTAAAAATCTCACCAACTAAATAAAATTAAATATGATATTATTATATAGATCAATTCCTCTATAATTAGAAGTCCCTGAGAACATTACTGCTAATTTTTTGCTCTCATTATATAATTGGAAAATACATCCCAAAAGTAGTAACTAAATAATGATTAAAAATTATTGTTGCCAATCTATAATAGCTAAAATTGATGCAATCATTTGGCAAATAAATTATTTGGCATACTATTTTTTTTAAAAGATATATATACTACATAGAGGCTATCCAGCAGTATTTAATTGGCATACTATTGCAAGAAAGGCCACCGTGATAGAGAAAAAAGCGATAAGTGGTGCAAATTATTGTTGCCAATCTAGAATGAACTTACTTGACTTTGCTTGAATTTGTGTAGCCTAATAATGATTGATAAATTATGATTTTGCCTTACGGTGATTCAGGCCTTTATCTCTGCATTTTCCCGCTCCTCTTTCGACTTCCCTTTAGCGGGAGGTGCTTTGGGCAACGTATGTTTCCCTTGGAGCAACATCATTTTTTCCTAAATGACTAAATTACCCCTAAACTTTTAAACTCTTTTCTAAGTATATTTTTTCATTCTAGAAAAACTTCGAACCTTTCCTTTGTACTTATATATGCCCTTGAATTTCTCTAATAATTTTTCCATTAGCCTAGTCGGCCGCTAAAACCAATCAACCAATTAATTTTTTCACCCAATCTCCACTCTTTGAAATGCCGAAATTAACTATTCTTCAATTGAATATTTATTGGTAGGCGTAACTGTAATGCTCAAATGCATTATGCTCATTCTATTTCTTTTCCTATACAGCTTTACAATCACAATTTATGGTTTTAATATGAAAAGAAGTTGTACAAAGGAAAGGTACAAAGTTTTGATAGAATAAACATTTCATAATAATAAAAAAAAAAAACTCAATCACAGGAATCATGTCCAAAGCGTGAAAAATACAAATAGAATATAAAAAAGTTTGAAGTTCGGAGGAGTAATTTAGTCATTGAGAAAAGATTAATGTTGTCCCAAATGAAAAACACGTTGTCCGAAGTACCTCCCCCTTAATCTCAGCATCCCCGAAAATCTTCTTAAATTTGGTAAAGGTAGAAACTTTGTGATGTTCAATTAGAATGTCATTTTGTTATATCGACTGCAAATCTATTTAACAATCGTAACAAGTGATTAGACAGTTATCAACATTGAAGGGGCAAAGTTCAATTTATGTTCTCTAATCTCTATATCTTGAATAGACAAGCTTCACTGCAGTCAATCCGTTTGTAATCCGCTTCACACCATTTGATAATGGTAGAATATCATCAAATGTAGCGAAAAATATCTCAACCTTCTTAAGGCACTTGCCATGAAATAGTTCAACTTTTCACTTGAATTTTGATTACTATCTCCACCATGCCCTCCATTTACCTTTCCAAACAACAATCATAATTTAAGTTAGCTGATCACAAAAGAGACAAATAAATTGAAAGAAGTCCCTATGTTGGAAATCAAATACCTCGCAACGTCCCCCTCTATGAAATATAGTCAAGAGTTTCCAACATGGATGTTTGTCCAAGGAGAGAAGACAAACAGCCAAAAGTACAATTCATACAACAGTCACCAAGAGAAAGCTTCTTCAACTTTTGAAATGTTGCAGAATTCCACAATGCCTTGTTTAATACATCTTATATTAAACAACCCGAAGTTTAGCAATATATAATAAGAAGATAATAAATAGGATAATTTGAAAAGGTAGTAAACTTTGCTCTTCATCACAAATTTGTCACTAAACTTTACTTTGCCCCTTTGGAACCACAAACTTTTGATCTTTCCTGTATGGAACATTACTCTTACAGTTTTACCTTATCGTCCATAACAATGACCAAATTGCTTATGTGAACATTCCTTACGAAATGACGTTTTCTTGGACCTGGAGAGGTTTTGCCAGAAAGAACATACCTGTACGGCTGTACCTGAGATGTACATCTTTTATGATGCCTCTGAGGAAGCAAACAAAATTCAGTGGCCAACTTATCAATTAAAAACGAAATAAATGATATTTTAAATGATCATTTTAATTAACACCAAACATTTGATCTGACATAAAAGCTGCATAGGAATTGCAGCCAATTTGTCCAATAGAGCAATCTTAAAGCCAACTATCACCTTCAATTTAAAATTACAATGCACATTCTTTGTAACTTTTTTTTTTCATTTTTACTACTTAATCATGTTAATGATGATCAATTCAATAAGTAATCATTAAATAACTAACTAATAGTTGCATACCATGCATTAAATCAGGGCCTCTTAATTCAAGAACCTCAATATTTGCAAGGCTGCTAAGGACATCACACTCCAATTTCTCCCTATAAATTATTTTCGCCTTAGTCACCTTATGCATTTTATTAAACCTAATGCACGGAATGCAAATGACATGGACAAAAATGGACAGAGATAAACACTCCAGCTCAGGAGCAAAAACCGACAAATTGAGACAGCCAAAAAAACAGCAGTGTTTCATTCTGAGATGCTTCACAGCACCAAAGTAAGCATCCTTCAGAGCACCATAGGAATCATCTTGTGTTCCCAGTTGACAACATTTAAGTGACAGGCTTTCAAGCATGGGGCACCCATAGCAGAGCTTTTTCATGTCATCTACACTCGATCACTCCACCTAGATGCAACCTCTTTAAATTAGGTAAATACACCTCGGGTTCAATTGGTCGTACGTCTGTGAAATTGTCCACAAGATTGTATAATATAACTCCCTTAACGACTCACAGAGGTAAAACGAGTCTGGAAGTGCCAGCCCATCACAATATGGCCAGTACTCTAATTAAAACTTCTTCGGTTTGTGCTTCACGGATGTCATTCTTTAAATATTTAGCACCACGACAGCTCACATCAAATACGTCTAAATAAGTTTCCTCACCAATAGAGAGGAGAAATGAGGTTACAAATTTTATGAACATCTGATGAGATTCTTTAGAGCATCGGCTGCTGAATTCGGCAAGGTCAAAGAAGAGACAGGGGGCAGAGGCCCAGAGGTTTCACCATTTCTTTGACAGCATGCAGGTATCTGCAACTTCTCTGGCAAAAAGAAAGGATAGAATCTCCAGGCGCAGATCATCAAGTAAGTCGCTCAGCCTATCAGGTCCTGTGTAAGGAACTGTTTCCGGAGAGAAGGCATTGTGTCAAACGAATGGTGTGCATGACGTCATCCCTCGTTCAAGTAGAAGTGTAGAACCCTAATAAGTCAGTCCAATCTTTAAGAGGGAGGATTTGGGGTACAAAAAGGGACTGTGATTTGGTCACATTAAATGAATTACTGAGAAAATTGAGTGACCGTACAAATCACACAGTCTATCAGGTCCCGTGCACGGAACCACTTTCGAAGAGGCATTTTGTCGAACAGTTATGTTCATGCATTATTCATTCTCAGGAGTGGTCTTCCTTTCCCTCGTTCCAAGTAAACCCTAACAAATCCGGCGATTTATGATCCTTCATGAAGAGTCGGTTGATACAACTAGAGACTGGAGCCGTCCATTTGTCAGGTTGCAGAAGTTAAGTCGTCTGTGAAAGCTTCGCTTCTATTTTTATTTTGGAAAAATTGGATATAACCCCTCAAATCTTCTCAATTTGGATATAACCCCCTCCAATCTTTGAATTTGGACAAAACCCCCTCTAATCACAGTGGATTGGGATATAAACCCTTTTAGTTAATTTGTATTAAATTTTAAATAACAAAAATCAGATCTAAAAAATTAAGACCAAAATGCCCTTATCCCTTCCAAGCCCAAGAGTCCTTTCGTCTTCTTCTCTAACGATACCAAATGTATTTGATAGAACCATCAATTTCATTGATTTTTTTTCTCTCAAACTTTGTTGCAAATGCTGAATTTCTTGACCACTTCAAGCCAAATGTTCTCTCGTCTTTCTTTTTTACAATAATCTCCTTAAGATCAGAATATCACGTTGGATTCTTCCTTTTCTTTCATTTTTTTTTTCTTTCTCCAAAGAGCTTGTGAATTTGTTTGCGAAAATGGTTCACCAGGTCTTGAACTTTTTATCATATCTGGTTTTTTTTTTAATAATGTTTTTTGACTTCTTTTGGATTATAACACGTTCTTCTATTGAAATATTTTTATTACGAAATCTTAAATTGAAGTTAATAAGAATTTTTTATGATTTTTTTATTCAACTATACTCAAGAGAGAGGAGTATTCGAGAGGGGCATTTTTGTCTAAATTTATAGACCTAATTTTTGTTATTTAAAATTTAATTCAAACTAAGCAAAAGGGTTTATATCCCAATCTGCTATGATTATGGAGGGTTTTATCCAAATTTAAAGATTATAGGGAGTTATACCCAAATAGAGAAGATTTGAGGGGATTATATCCAATTTTCCCTTTTATTTTATACAATTTAATTTAAAGTAAGAAAAGATCCCTCGATATGCTAATTTGGGAGCAAAGATATCGCACGAGGGAGAAGAAAGGAATTTTATCCCATTTTTAAATTTACGATTATATAGCCATACGTGGTTTCTATATCCAGTCATCATAACATATATTAATTTGTACAATTGAGTCCGGATTCGGAAAAACTGTTGGCGTACAGTTCTCGAAACAGTATTCTGGACCGGATCGATTGTTGCTGCTGTCCGGTGTGTGGCTGCCTATTGAAGATCAAATAGGTGAGGATGGTCTCAGAGAATCGGATTCTGACTGGATTGTTGACTCGATTGTGCTGCGCCTTTTTCCGCGTGGCCCATCCGCCCATGTGAGTGCAATTCGATAGCCATATAATAAAATTATTATATGGATGGAAACTTGGAAAGCAGTTATAGATATTGGGGACAACATCGCATCTACACGTCCAGTCTTCTTTTTTCTTTTTTGATTAAACGTCCAGTCTTCTAACTTCTATATGATGTTGGTAAGTTGGTAAGCATGTGATCATGTCTTCTAACTTAATATCAGCTACGAGCCTACACCTCCAGTCTTCTAATGTCTTCTGAAGTACACTTATTTTAAATAATTTTTTAAAACGAATGATGTTAGTCCTAATTTGGCACGAATAATCCATATATATAATTGTGCTACATAATCCATATATATAATTGTGCTACTACATTGTATTAAAGATTAAATATTTTTTTTTATCTATTCTAAAAAATTATAATTAATGGTTAAAAATATTACAAATATTATTGACTTAGGCCATGCAATTATTGACTGCGAGCCAAATCCAAATTCACTGGAGAGAGAGAGGGACATTGGCTTGCAAACCCTTTTTTTAGCATGGAAAAACATTAGCGGGTCCATCAATAAAATTGTTTTTTTGGGAGAAGGATGGACCATATTTATTTGAGTTCCTTTCCCAACTTAGTTTGCATAGATAGTAGTCCAATTGACAAGAGAGGGTGAGACTACAATCTTTACATAAATAAAATTGACGGCTATCTATACATATCGATTTGAAATATTTTATTTTAGCCTTGAAAAAAAAATTTAAAATTTTTCTAATTAAACATTTGAAAAAAATATATATATAATGCATTTATGTGGTAAACTAAACTGCTCATAAAATCATCAAATTTGATACTTGAAATTCATCTTGCTCTTATCATTGTCTTCCCTCATAAAATTATTTACTATAAATAGCATTAAACAAAAAAAAATAACCCGGAAAAATAAATTTTTTTTTTTTGCTGATCCTATTGTGTACATTAAAAGACCCCCAGCATAACTTATAGCTCCAATAAACCACACATCCAACATCTCATTCCAGATCAATAACATATCCATAAATTATCCCCCTTATAAACCACTGCATCCATTTACCGCAACAACAACATACTTGCCATTTCTCACAGCTAGCGCATATATATAAACTATTATTCTCCAATGCAGCCAATAAAAAACAAAAAAAAAAATTATAAATGACTACTCTAATACTAAACTAACTTCAGATTTTTCTAAACATTAGATCGCGCAACGCGCGAGATCCCCACTAGTTCTATTCAACTGTAAAGTTTTGATTAATTTATTAGATTTAAAAAATTGAAATACTTTATTCATAACTTAATTTCTCCCGTCTATTGTTTGAAAAATTCAATCGGTTAAACTAACTACTCTGCAAATTAAAAAAAGAAAAAACATAATCAGTGAAATTTTTAGATTTTAAAATTCTGAACATTGTTTTTCTTTGTGAGAAAAAAATTATCTTAAAACTCCCAAGTTTATATTAATAAATTATTGAGAAAATTAATAGAATATTGAAATATTCAAATTTAAGTTTTAAAAATAATAATTCCATAAATTCAACGAACAATATAAACAATTGAATATGCAATTAAATTATTTATTTCAAAATTTAAAAATTATTTTTTTCTTTTTTTTATTAATGCAAAAAAGCATCAATTTTAACATGTTGATAATTAAATATATGAACGGAATAGTCGGATTTTTCAAGTTCAGATTTAAGCTGTTATATAATTTACTAGATTTGATAGTTCCGGATGCCAACCTGATTTTCAGGACTTCTTCAGGTCACAGCAGTGTGCAGGCCGGGTGTTGTTTAGACTATCAAAATGTTCTATATTCCTCAGTATTTATTAAATTTTGTACGTTGAAGAATCATCGGTCAACACTCAACAGTCATCTATCAAATGGTTAGAAGCATCATGCATGCATGCAATAGTTTAATTGTATCAGTACTTGCTTAGATTTTCAAATTGCACAAATTTATAACAACATCTTGCTTTGAGATGGGCGATTGGCTGTGCGGTTGTATTGGTATATATTATTTTTTTTAGAGGTATTGCAGCGGCTGTCAAGTGTCAATAAAGAAAAAAACAGCAATTGGTTTTGGATTTGTGCTGAGGATACTGGTTGTATTGGTATTATTGAAGGAATTGGAACTAAGAAGCCCGCAACGAAATCGACGACACGAAGCAACAATTGAGGAAGAGTACGTATACGACTTCATTTCTTTTTTTTTTTTTTTTTTTTTTTTGAGCTTTTCTCTTGATCTCCTGCCTACGACGTATCCTTATGTTTCCGTCTTCCGTTGCCAGACAAGCTTTTCCAATTACTGATGCACAGTGTTATCCAACGACAGTATTAGGCCCATGCAATGAACAAATCTCATGTACTTAGAAATAATCATAATTAATTAATATTGAAGAAGTAACATTACCCATATATATCAGTCCTAAGTACGGAACAAAATATCGTCAAGAACGTTCCATTTCTTTTAGATGGTTTACGGGAAAAAAAAAAGACAGGTTATTTTTCCAATTAACGAAAAGAAAAAGGCACCTGTAATTTCATTACAGTTTAAGGTACTTTCTGCAATACAGAGAATTAGGTCAACCTCAGCATATTACCAAATTCAAGGACTCCGACTGGAAAACACAGAAAATAGCATTAATTGAAAGGGTACATAAGCGATAAGCTTGATTTCGTTCAACTGTTTGAAACAATGACAAGCACTTTCAATCCCTTTGTACTATGCACACGTTCCACTAATTGCGCCCCACCAACTGTGTATTTATTCACTACTACATCATTTAATTGCAACTGTTAAAATAATCATTTACTGTATTGCTATTAACTAAAAACAGTTGCAAAAAGCATAAGATCAACGATAGTTTCAAAAAGGTGAATTTTAGTGGTAGAAGGGTCTTAATTATGATTTTTTTTTGCTGGGATATTTTAGGGAATCTTTAATCTTTAAACATAAAAACAATCTGATTTCAATGTTTTTTTAGCGTTGTTGTTTTTTGGGGCTAGCCAAGAATTGCTAGCAGTACCAATTGGTACACTTGGTATTAAAAATAACATCAAAAAATGCATGCATATAATAATAACATATCCAAACATCCAAATATCCAAACATAACATAACCAAATTAAATGCAATATTTGAACAATCGAAACATAATATGTCAAATAAATATACAAACACATTCAATGAGTTTCATGATCAACTCCATATCCAATTCAATGAGTTCCATGAACTCCATAACAACATATCCAAAATTGATATTACAAACATAACATCTAATAAAATTCCAAACACAAACATATCTAAAATGATATTACAAGATAAGAGAGAAAAAAAATACGAATTATTTAGAAAAGTTGATGCTTCATAAACTCCATGAGTTCATTCACGACTTTTGCAATCTCTTTTTCTACATAGGGTCTTCCAACCGGCTCAATGCTCTACATTTTAGTAATCAACCCAAAACATGATACTAATTATATTTATTGGATCGAAAAAAGAAAAAAGAATGATAAATACAATATTTGAAATAAAGTTAATTTTTATACCCTAGGCAAAACATGATTCTCGTCATGGAAAATAGCTGTCAAGATGCCCTTCATGTAAAGCATGGAGAAATAGCCACATTCGAAATCATCTTTTTGCTTCGAACACTAAAATTTAATTCAATTCAATTGCAAAAATTAATGAAAACATTGATAATTTAAGAAACTATTAACTCTAAACCCTAATCTATTAGTTGCGTACCAAAAGTTCGGTCCATTTGAACGTAGGGTAGTTTCTTCTGATTTTTATGTCGCTCAAATAATCCTTAAGTGCGCTGCAATTAGATAAAATGAAATAGACTATTTATATTCTTTAAATCTCAAAAATTAGTATAATAGATTGTTAATTTAAAAAATGAAACTTACATATTTAATATATCCCTAATACTATAAATAGGACCACCCCTCCTTGTTCGGTCAATAGAATTCGCGTAGTAAAGAGTGTAATTAGCGAGGCTAACAACCATAACGGTCCAATGATTCCTACAATACAGATTAATTAATTAATCGATCCTGTGACGAACAAAAAATTAGTCTTTTAGCCAGTTTAATTATTATTACCTCTCATTGTACGGAAAAAGAATGTAGGTCTTTGGTTCCACACTTAGGAACGACGTCTTCAAATAATCTATCACTCGTTCTTTATCAATCTGGATATTATTTGCACTAACCATCTCTGGATCTAGAACGATAACACTTTTTAGCCCCCATTCACTCGTAAGTTTCTCCTTCCAAAGCCTGCATTAATGGATATCATATTTTCAATATGGTAAAAAAAAATGGAACATTTAAACAAAAATATCAAGGCAAAAAATTCATACCAGGAATACATCTTGAGGATTGAGATGTTCAGTCGGTCCCTTTTCAAGCACTCTAAAATGTCTTCCACGTTCACGATGAACTTAACCTCGCCAGTGTGTGTACCCCAAGGATTGCAATTCTCGAGTATAAATATGTCGGTATCTCTTGGTTGGAGCATCAGCATCTCGTACACGGATTGTTCGGATTCATAAAGTCTATCCAAATACTTCTTATCGAGGAGCTGTTCACTACCAATGCCAGACGTCTCACTTGGCACCTTCTCCTTACCTTTGGGCCTACATGGCTGTTGTGGTAGATCGTTCTACATCAAGAGCATTTATTAGTCACGAATAGAACTACAGAAGTGAAAAGGACTTCATGAATCAAACAATTATATACCTGTCCCCGTAGCTCCACATCTACTTCCGGCCACTGGCTATTAAACCAGTACTCAACCTTTTCTCTTGAATTTTGACTCCCAGAATAGCATTCTCTTGTCTTTACAAGCAACAATTAGTATTTTCAGATGTATAACCAAAGAGATAAACCAAAAGGGAAGTAGTTCATTTAATGAAACCAGTTACCTCAGAACAATAGCCATGCCATAAAGTCAGTGTTTCCAATTTCGATGCACGGTCTAGGAGAGAAGACACTGCACTGGAAGTACAATTCATACAAAAGTCACCTACAATAAGTCTCTTCAGCTTGTGAAATATCCGGAAATCTCTTAGCGCCTCTTTTAATAAATCCTGTAAGAAAAAAGAACAAGAAATATGCATTATTTATAAGAAAAGGACAAGTAGGATACTCTGAAATAAAGTCAGTAAGCCTTCCGAGCATTAAAATTTGTTCACTAATCTTTAATTTGTCCCTTTGAAGGCACTAAATTTTTATCTTTCCCAATTGAATCACTATTTTACCAAAATGATTACATGAACAATTTTTATGAAATAAACAACTTTTCCTGCTAACATGAACAGATTGTTCCAGTAAGAACACACTTTTCTAGGAAGTGTACATCATTTGAAATCCAAATCCCGTGACGCGCGACACAGCGTATAGCGCACCACAGGCCATCCGATCAAATCTTAATGGATGAGGGAGCCCATGAATGTAACATATTGTAAGGACCGAAAAAAATTAACCCGTCCATATCTGATCGGACGGTCCGTGTGGCACGCTACACGATTCGGATTGCATCATTTGTATTGGCTCAAAGAAAGCACACAATGCTCAAGTAGATTAGTGATCTCCCAAGAAATTTATCCATTGAAAGGATAAAAAAAATGAAATTGGGTAAACATATTTTTTTAAACAAAAAAAAAATTTACTTACAGCCAATAGTATAATATATATATATATATATATATATTCTTTTTTTGAAGAACCATGCCTAATGATATTATATTTATATATTTTAAAATGATCCTTTTAATTAACTAAACATTTTATCTGACAGAAAGCTGGATAGTAATTGCAGCCAATCTGCCCCGATTGAGAAATATTCTTGAAGCCAACTATCACATTTCACTCAAAAATATAATCTACACGCTGTGTAATTTCTTATTCATTTTTATTGCACAACAATATATTCTTTATGAGGTTCTGTTTGGATAGTCAGAAATTAGAGCTATTCTGGAGTAAATCGCTATTCAACTCACGATAATCCAAAAGTTCAGGATTAAGAGCTTATTTATAATCAGAGTAAGATTAGTTAATCCGACCATATATATTAATCCAGAAAAAAAAACTCATTATTTATTCCTTTCATCATCCAAACAAAAAATCTTATTCTGAGAGTAAGCTTATTCTTAGTAATTTAGGACTAAAAATTTTAATCTTAATTAACTAATTTTACCCTTAATCTAATATGATCCAAAAGAGCCTCAAATAGAAATCTTAATAAGTAATTAAACTGCATGCATACCATTAGACAAGGGCCTCTTAATTCAAGAACCTCAACGTTAACAAGGTTGCTAAAACTGATGAGTTCAATGCGACCTCCGACAAGGGAAAAGTACTCAACCTTAGGAGCAGAAAAACCTATGTATCCAGAATAACAATATCTCAGGCTGAGGCTCTTCAGAGAACCAAAGGTAACATCTTGTTTTTCCAATAGACAATTTTCAAGAGACAGGCTTTCAAGCATGGGGCACCCACAACAAATCTTTTTCATGGCATCTGGAGAAATGGATGCACAACGTAGTTGTAGCCTCTTTAACTTAGGTAAACACACCTCATCAGGTTCAAATGGAATTGTGTTTACGCCAAAATGAAAGATTATGTATAACTCCTCTAATGAGTTGCAGAGGTAAAGCGAGTCGGGAAGTCTCAGCCTTTCGTAATGCGAGAAATTTAATTGAACCTTATTCGGCTTGTGTTTCATTGCTTGTTCTATCCACATGGGGGCAGCATCGGCAATGCCTTTATGTAAATACCTTCGACCACGACAGCTGAGATGGAACGAATGTAAACAAGCTGCCTCGTCATACGAGAGAATATACGCATTTACCATTTTTTTGAACCTCCGACAAGATTCTTTAGAGAATGTTGTGGTGCGGTCTGAAATTTCAAAGTGAAGGCAAGGGACAGAGGTCCAAAGGTTTCGCCATCTCTTGGAGAGTATGCAGGTTTGTGTAACCTCTCTGGGATCAAGAGAGGATAGAATTTTGTAAAGCAGAACATCAGGCAAGGCGCTCAGCCTGTCCGGTCCCGTGTAGGACTACTTTCTGTGATGCATTTGGTCGAACGGGTTGTGTGCATGTTGTCATTCAAGGAGAACAGCGGCGCTACCAAAAGGAGCTGCGATTCTACTACGCTGAATTGAGTCGCCAGAGGGTTTTGGGTTAGGGTTCGGAAAAAGAGTTTGGATCGCTCAGGAAAGTTAAAAAATTTGGAGTAGTTGTAATTTCTAAAAATAAATTTATTGAAAAGTGTGTAATTTTATGAAAAGTTTAAATTATTTATAATAAATTTATAATGAGATGATGAAATTCTTCAAAATCCTATGTGTATCCAAACGCCCCCAAGAGAGTAACCGCAGCCGCAAAATTAGAGAAGTCTTTAACTTTTTATATTAGTCCGAATAGGTCGAGCGAAAAAAATAAGAAATAATTTTAGTGTATCCAACTATTTCGATCTAATCATTTTTAGTACCTATATAATATAATATAATGGTCCAAGTCTTAACTTTTTATATTAGTCCGAATAGGCCGTGCGAAAAAATAAGAAATATTTTTAGTATATCCAAGTATGTGGCTATTTCGACCTAATCATTTTTAGTACCTATAAATATAATATAATACAATGATCCAAGTCGTACCACAACTCGATATTGTCGAAGAAAACTCAAAATTTTATTGTTTGATTAATTTGTTTGTAAAATATTTGTTCCGCGCCGCAATTATTTTCAGAAATTAAAATCCAGTACCCCATCTTAAATTGTTTTTCGGTTGAAGCAACCAAATTAAATTTCACTAATCTCTCATATTTAAGTTGACTTTTGCCGTTACTCATATGTTACACTACAAATATTTTCATTCCATTAATGCCGTTATCCCATATATTGGAATTGTTTCCTATGCCCAATGAGCAAATTGAATATTAACTAGTGGGGGCGTCGCGCGTTGCGCGACCCATTTTTACCACATATAGCTATTGTGAATCTGTCACTTACAATAGAAGTAAAATTTGTTATATAAGATAATTGTGTTTGAAAAAATAAATTTTTAAAATAATATTTTTAGATAATGCGATAAAACATAGAAAAGAAAATAGTGTGATCTCCATAAGTCTCCCAAAGAAGAGGCTTGTCGGCTTCATACCGTCTTCTATTGGTGCACTTCCTTCTCTCAGGCACATCAATTTGAGAAACGACTTGGGGCTGTTTGGATGTGTTGGAATTTTGGGGAATTTCAAATTTCTACATTCAAATTTATTATAAACAATTCAAACTCTTCACAAAGTTACACACTTTCCAATAAATTTATACCTAGAAATATAAAATTTTCCAAATTCTCCAAATTCCTAAGCGATCCAAACGACCCCCTTACTATTTGGGCAGCTACCTGTTGGGAGAGTATCCTTTGGATGGTTGTATTCAACCATCCAGTGGACATCTTTCGATCCGAGCCGTTCGATTTAATCTTAACGGTTAGATCTTTTCGGGCCTATCAATTCAGGTATCATGCACGGGGCATCTATAGCCATTGAGATTAAATCAGACGGCTGAGATCGAAAACCATCCATGGATGGCCATCCAGAGGATGCAGTTCGGCTACCTGTTGGGTTATTTACCCCTCTTGGGTTGCAAAATTTGGCTCTTTATGGTAATTCCTTTACTGGATCTATCCCGATCTATTCCTTTACTGGGTCTAAACTCACCTCGAAAAAAGAAGCTTGAAAAAGTTGGAGAGAGAATGCACTGGACTGTCTTGGTTTGCGTACCTCCTTGACTCAACATAGACTTTTTGGATTTTTTTTGTACCTTCATCACTCATTTATGGTTCAACATGGCCACATAATCAGCCACTGCAACAAACAATCCGATCCAGATCACTGTCCGAACTAGGTGCTTGTATCAAAACCTTGAATATTGCTATCATTTAATTAATCTCCACCCGTTGGTGAGAATAATTCGAGTAATAAGTATTGAATTCATTCTAGGCTATTAGCTGTTAAACTAATTTGCTATAAATATAATCTCTTTTTATAGAAAAATTTATCCTGAAAAGTGATCAAGCAATAAGAAATTTTTTTCCAATATTCCTCATATAATTCTATTCCAAAATCCATTCTCAATACTTAAATTATTTTCACTAGATATTTTTAGAGGCTTTCATCAGTCGCTTTCATGATTGTGCCCTAAAAGCAACGACCTCAGATTATCTTAGTTGCGATTCCTATTGCACATTAAGACGGAATACGTTTAAAGACAACACCTAGTTCGATCTGAATAATTCCTTTTATTTGTTTTCATATTATTTGAATTTGCACCAACAGGTATATATACCAGTAGGGAATAGAACAAATAAACTCCACAAAATAATCTGATCCAGTGTTAAAAATGAAAATGAACAAGAATCGGATGCAAAAATGTTCGCTGGATTATTATTTCAAATAGTGAATTGATCTCTAAAGAAAAAAGAGTCGTGCAATGAAAGTGTGGCATTATGAAGAAGCAAAGAATTTCATCATGAAGCTCCGGTCAAAGAAAAATGTCTGGCAGTGTGTCGTACGTTGTGCGGTTACTGAAATAGGACTATATCGTTTTTTAAAAGAAAATTACTAACGCTTGATTAATCTATTTCAAAAGAAAATTACTAACGCTTGATTAATGAACAAATAATTTTCAAATTACTCCAAATCTATAATACCACCTATATTTAATTATAGTCAGCATTTCCAAAAATTTATTTTGATACCCTATTTGTCAGTTTCCAGGGTTATTATGTAAAATAAGTGCAAATTTAATCGTTCATAAAAAAAAGTGTCAATTTAATTCTTTTTTTAACTCTAATCGGAGTAATTGTGTTGATATTTATTTTATTTCTATCTTGTACTTCTTTCAGTCTTTATCACGGCATAAAAAGAGGGCATAATTGCATATATGCCATTTTAAAAATTGACAATTATAAAATGCCATTTTTTAAATACAAATTAGTTTAATGTGACTATAATTAAATAAGTAATATTAATATCATGCCAATAATTATTTTTTTAAATTAGAGTTGTGCCACTTAAAGCAGAGTCTATGTCATTCTAATATTTTAAAAATACCCAAATTTTCATTACAAATTAAATCATCCAAAAGAAAAACTAACGAAGGGGGGAAAAATTACCTGCACGCAGGTGGCATGAAATCCATACTGCAAATTTAAAAAATAACCGTAATCTCTTTCCTTAAGATTTTACTTTATACTGTTGCATAACAATTACACCATAATATCATTTTTTTCCATATATCTTATTACTACTATCAATATGACAAAGTACATAGATTCTTCACAATGTCAAATAACAATCAATTATTCTCTATTAAATACTCTTACATTTAATTTATCTATTTCATGATTATTATTGTAGCGAATATAATTATTTGGGACTAATGTAGAGGACCAATTGCAATTCTTTTTTGGTTACAAATATAATCATACTCAAATACCCCACTCATTAAATTATTGGGGACTAAATTGATTTTTTTTTTGTTTCAAATATTTTTATTTGGAACGAATAGTATAATTAGACTTGCAAGTACAACAAATATTAACATATTAATTTCGAGATAATACAACATATTTTTGAGGAAATTGAAGGTTTCTAATGGCACATAATTAATTTTTGTAATTTTTACAGTGGCATAACGATGTTTTTAACTATAAACTATGCTTTAATTATTTTATGGTGGCATAAATCCAAATATTTACTTTGCAACGAATTTTGAATGGTTTACAGTGACATATTAGTAATTTTAATATTTTATAGTTGCATATTAAAAGAGTAGATTAACTAATAGCATAAATCTAATTTTATCATTTATAATGATTTGAATAATTTGTATTTAATGATGGCATATTTTTTTATTTCTAATTTTGTCAATAACATAAATCTAAATCATTCAAAACCCAAAGAATAATATCGAGAACATTTATTCCTCTCAATAAGTTCTATCCTCCCGAAAAGAATAAATAATAAACGTGTCGATGTTTATGCATCCATTGATTAAAAAGAGTATCATGTGACGGTATTAAGAAAAACAGGGATGTGTTCCCAATTAACTGAAAATGGAAAAGACTTCATGGATTTTCCTCCGTGCATCTTACATTCTGCACTACCAAATTAGACAAACCTCAGCGTATTACCTAAGAAAGCATTAATTAGAAGGACATGAAAACTAATTTCTTTCAAGAATATGAGATGACAACTCGAACTTCCATCAATCCCTTTGTACACTGCTTCACACGTTCCACCAACTGCGGGGTAGTATCATATTTTCCGTCTTCAACGCTCATTATCTGCACCTCCTTAAGGCACTTGCAGTTGTACCACTCGATCGTTTCTCTTGAATTTTGACTCTTATTTTCTTCACACTGGCCTCTTACCTCTGCCTGCAACAATCAGAATTTTGTTTCATTTAATAACCAAGGAGACGAACTAAAAGGGAAGTAGTTCATATGTATTATAAGCAGTTACCTCACAGCAACACTTATGCCATAGAATCAGTGTTTCCAACTTGGGTGTACATGCAAGGAGTGAAGACAGAGTACCAAAAGCACAATTCATACAGCAGGTACCAAGGTCGAGCCTCTTCAGCTTGTGAAATATCATCGGATTTTGGAGTGTCCCTTTTAATAAATCCTATGTTAAAAGACATCCAAAAGTTTAGCGATATTAATAAGAAAAGAAAACAAAACGTAGGATACTCTACTCTGAAAGAATTCAGTAAGCTTTCCCCACCTTCACAAATTGACAACTTATCTTTAATTTTGTCCCTCTGAAGCCACAAAACTTTTTGATTTATTCCCAATTAGGTCACTAGCTTGCCTATTCATCCATAAAATTGAGCAAAATGCTTTCATGAAAAATTATTATGAAATGGAGTAATGGACAACGTTTTCAGCTAACATGGACAGATTTAGCCAGTTCGAACATACCTTTCTCTCAGGTGTAATATTTTTATGGAAGCTTGAAGGAAGCAAACAAAAGTTCAGAGGACTACTCATTAAATCAGACAAAGAGTAGCTATCCAAGAAATTTATCCCAAAAGTCAAAATTACTAAATGTACTAATTCAAACCAAAAAAAAGTCAATCGCTTATTTCTCTAATTGCTTTCTCATATCCAATGATATTATATTTCCTTTTAATGATCCTTTGGATTGGAACAAAACATTGGATCTGATTGTACGCTGCATAGGAATTGCTGCCAATGAATCCAAACAGCTCATTCAACTCAAAATTACAATAATAAAATTACTTAACATTTTTACTGCAAAACCATGATAAAATTAATTTGTTCAATAAAAAAAAAATATTAATGAAATTATAGTCACATACCATTAAATAATAAGAGCTCCAAATTTGAAGAACCTCAACATTGACACAACTGCTAAGGACATTCAACTCACGACAATCTATCATGCTGAGATGCTTCATATTGCCAAAGCAAACATCTTTTGTTATAACCAGGCTAGATTCAACAGACAGACTCTCAAGCATGGGGCACCCATTGAGAATATTTTTGATGCATTTTCCACCAATATAAAGAAAACATAGATTTAACCTCTTTAACTTAGGTAAGTACACTACCTCAGGTGTAACATCGAGGCAATGTTTCAAGCTCAAGCTCAATTCCTGTAACGAGTCACAGATGTAAAGGGAGCCGGGGAGTGTCAGATACATGCAGTATGAATTGAAAACTCTAATTTAAGCGTCTTCGGTTTATACTTCACTGCTTGTGTTATCCACATTCTGACAGCCTCAGTGATGTTATCATAAAAATAGGTATGACCATGACAGCTCAGATGAAACAAATCTAAATTATATGTCTCATCAAATGAGAGAAGAAAAGAGGACACAAAATTTTTGAATCTCTCAAAAGATTTTGCTGATAATTTTCTGCTGAATTCTGCATTATCAAAGTGTAGGCATGGAACCGAGGCCCAAATGTCTCGCCATCTCTTTGACAGTATGCACGTTTGTGCAACCTCTCTGGCTTTTAGAGATAACAGGATCTTGATAAGAAGAACATCAGGCAAGTCACTCAGTCTGTCAGGTCCCATGTATGAAACTGATTTCGGAGAGGCATTTTGTCGAACAAGTGGTGTGCGTTTCTTCTTCTTCATTTCTCAGGAGTTTCCCTCGTTCAAATAAACACCAGCAAATCCGGTTGTAAGAAATAAAAACATATGGTGAACCTGTATGAGGAATTCAAAAATTTGAGTAGATTTTAAGCAAATTTAGTAATCAACATTCCACCACGTCGCCACGGAGACGAAATGGAAAAAAAGATTTGAGAGACGGACCTTTTTTCTTTCATATGATTTTCTAACCTAATTAACATGCCTACTGCCTAGTTATTCTTTTTTCTTTTCATAGGATTTTCTAACCTAATTAACATGCCTAATTATATAGCTAAAGGTTAATCAAGGAAATTTCGAAATTACTGACAGAATTAAAAATAACAAATATGGATTTACTTATATTTTCAAAAGAATTAGCGGAATAAACCAATTTTGATAATTTAATGGTGATATATTTTCAATTAATTTGTCATTTAAGGATTACATATTTGAAATTGACAAAATTTATAGTGGCATAAAACAAATATTTTTCTTATCATTTTTATTCTGCAATCAGAATTGATTGCGTAATTAATAGGTTGATATAATTAACCACATTCTTATAGTGGTATAAAACAAATATTCTTTTTATAATTTTTATTCTAGTTTGCTTTAATAATTTAAGGTAATAAAAATATTACAAAATATTCTATGAAGCTAGAAAAAATATATATAAAAAGTTCAAAATAAAATATAAATTTATTTCTAACAAAATTTCATATTGAAATTGGTGATTTGGAAGCCGAATTTCCATATACGAGCCTTACACTCTGTTTGGTTCAGTGGTAGAGGATGGAAGGGAAGGGAAAATTTAAAGAGGAAAGGAAAGGGATGGGATGGAAAGTAAAATAATTACATATTTCTTGTTTGGATGAAAAATGAAAGGAAAGGAAAATTAATTTCCCTTTCCTCTGTAGCTGTTGTTTGGATGGATTATATCAGTGAAGATAAAATATAAATTTTGGACTAATTTACCCCTACATCCTTTTACGCTACTGAGCAAATTGAAATTGGATCATCCTTTCGTCTTTCGAGACTCTCTCTTTCATGGTCAAAAAAACTTTAACAAATTCGTTTTTCTTAAGCTGCATTAAAGCGGCCCAATTAAAATTGAAGACCGAAATTTGTTTCTCTACACAACAAAATGCATCCCTTCAAATTTTCATATTCAGTACCAGTGGTTGGAGAGGCTTTGATCAAATTTCAAGTCTAGTACTAGCTTTGAAAACAAAACAACTACAGAACCTCAATTG
This sequence comes from Rhynchospora pubera, assembly GCA_028095005.1. Classification (NCBI taxonomy): domain Eukaryota; kingdom Viridiplantae; phylum Streptophyta; class Magnoliopsida; order Poales; family Cyperaceae; genus Rhynchospora; species Rhynchospora pubera. Next base: position 189,104,194 of record CM051461.1, read on the forward strand.
CAACCCACGGCTGATCCATAGCGGTCTTGACCGCTAAATTTGTAACCCACCCCAAGAACCTCAATTGTAAAATTAACTAGAATTTGGTACACAAGCTTGTACCAGTAAGCAACAACGCGAACCAAAGCTAGTCCGAAAGGAGGTAATTACAAGTAAATTAAGAAACAAAAGCACAAAAGTAAATTGTAAATATTACAAAATATATTATACAACGCTAATTTGATGATGGACCTGCTTGCATATTTTCCATTGGAGGTCGCAACTGGTAGAGAAAGCATGAGCTTCTAACAATAGCCTCAATTGAGTTGAATAATGACACTCCAAACTAAAATCATATTTCGGGCAATTGTTTATAATTCTAAAAACAGACATGAAAATCAGAATTATAAATTTCAAGAACCCTCACTTGTACCTGCATAGTAATTGAAAACAATATAGAAGGATTCTGGCAAGCGGTTGAAGTGGGCCCAGAGCTCCTCCTCGAAGTAAGGAGAGAAGGATTCTGCCACGAGGGTCTCCCTGAGGGTCTCACTTGTATAGGAAGAGAATTTCGGAAGGAAATTGAATCCCCTCGCGTAAAAATTTCCTCTCCGATTTTCTTCCATCCAAACAGCCAAAATTTTCGATTTTTCCGTCGGTTCTCTTTCCTTCCCACTGCTTCCCTCTCAACCAAACAGAGTGTTAGGGAATCTGCACTAATGAAAATACAATGCAGATGCAACCTCTTTAACTTAGGCAAGTAGACCAGCTTAGGTGCAATTGGACTTACATGCATGCCATCTTCCATGGCCATGCTCAAGTTCAAGCATAACTCCTCTAACGAGTCACAGATGTAAAACGAGTCGGGTAGTGTTTGGGAATTGTAAAATGGCATGTCTAAGTGGAGCTTTTTGAGTCAATGCTTCACTGCTTATGCTACCCACATTCTGACAGCATCAGAGATGCCATTATCAACAGAGGTATGACCATCACACCTCAGATGGAATACATCTATATAAGCTGCATGCCTCATCAAATGAGTGGAGAAATTCGGTTATAAATTTTTTAAACTTGTGATAAGATTCTGCAGAGAATTGGCTGGAGAATTCTGCAAGGTCAAAGTGGAGGCACTGGACTGAGGCCGAGAGGTTTCGCCATCTCTTTGACAGTATGCACCTCTGTGCAACCTCTCGCGCTTTTAGAGATGACAATATTTTGATCAGGAGAACATCTAGCAAGTCGCTCAGCTATCAGGAGAAGTAGAGAAAAGGACTTATGTACCATCGTGAATCATAAAAACCAGAAACTTCTTTTACTCTATAACGAGTCCTTAGTTCAATATCGCAGTTCTTAACTAGCTTATTCAGTCGCGGCAGAGCAGTCATCTTTGCTTGATTGTATGTACTTTGATTGATTTGTTTTATGGTAATCAAGGTTTATAATCATGTGTATGCATGGTTTATGTTTCAGGACAAAGGAATAAAGGATTGCTAATTTTTTTAGAAAGTTTGACAGCGGGTTGTGAAGGGATTTGCTAGTTGCTAATAGGTATTTGCTACATAATTCATTAGTGAGATTTATATTTAAACCATCATCATCTTCATCATCAACAACAACAATAATTTTAAGAAACAACGAACCATATGATATGAGGTGTGGCTCCACAACACAGTCAGAATATAATAGAAAAAGGATCCAGAGGTTCATCGTCTAGTTGTAGAACATGAGTGGATACCAAAAAATAAGTCTAAATTCCAGCAAGTCCATTCCCATGTAGTCCAATCTGTGGTAGATCACAATAACAATAAATTTCGACTTACGGTCATTCAATTTCCTACAAATGAATTGGCCACAGAATATCGCAGTCAATCCAACCTACATGCACAAGAATATTGACCACCATATAATGCCACACACCATGAGTGAAGTGGTCCCACTTCGGCGTAGTTGGTCCAGTGAAGACTTTTTGCACATGGTGTATACAAAAATAACAAAGGAGACATCTTCTCCTCCAAGGAGTCACGTGAGTCTTCCTGTGTGTGATCCACCATAAAACGGTTCATATTACACCATTATATGGGTCATCATGATCCTTTACACGTAATCCGCGCAGAAAATAGTCATGAAAAACACAACCTTGCATTGTTCATTCCTTACTGAGGATATATAGTTTTTTCAATAGCCATACATGGTCCCTTCTTCTATACATTCCATTGTACAGAAAAACAATTATTTGGTACTAGTTTAACTAAAATGTAGTATATAAGCAAGCGATAATATAAATAAAATGAGGAGGGTTCCAGTTCCCACATTTTGGATGCCCCCAAATGCCCCAAAACACATTTTTTTTATTACTTTTACAAAATATAAAATTCAAACTTCGAATCCAAACTGTTGATCTTATTCGATATAACGAGCGATGCATTTTCATATAAGTTTTATAATTTTTGAAGTTTATTTGATACTTGATCAAAAGATTGAAAATTCAACGAATGTAGTTAAATATGATAGATTAATTCTAATTTGTTCATATTTTAGCCTCTTGATCAAGTATCAAATAAACTTCAAAAATTATAAAACTTATATGAAAATGCATCGCTCGTTATATTGAATAAGATCAATGGTTTAGATTCGAAGTTTAAATTTTATATTTTGTAAAAGTAGTAAAAAAATGTGTTTTGGGGCATTTGAAGACATCCAAAATGTGGGCACCGGAACTCTCCTCAAATAGAGATAAAATATATAGATATGAATATACTATTTATATCATACACAGAATATTTATATCATACACAGAAAATTTATGACATAATATAAAAAGGTTTAAGGAAATATTAAAAAGTTCTCAAAAATGTATGAAAGATGTTATCAATGCTGTTAATTTATCCAGCCATCAATAATCCAAACAAATAAAGGAATGATAAAATTAGACTTAATGAAGACTTAACATAGTAACGACTGGATCTATAGGTAAATATCCAGTATTTCAGTTTGCTTTGATGTTACCTAAACATGTATTTCTCCACATTTACTGTTTTTCCAGTGTCCTTTTTTTAAAGAATGAACTATGAGAGAACAAAGGAATAAAAAGGAACAAAAAAAAAGTCAGATTCATACAAGTTAGAAACGAAGAACTGATGAATTGTACTTGTTATTTTTTTGCCCCTAGGTCTTACATAACACAAATACAAAGAATAACTTCAAATATTTCTCATTAATGGAAACTAAAAAAAATTATGACTAACATTCCTCAATTCTACCATTAAAAACGTGTATTTATTTGTGAGAAGAGAGACCTGAAGTCGGTTGTGGGAGTACCTTCTCCCTCAGGCTTTGAAGCCAGATCAAATGCTTTATTTTTTGCCTCTTCATGTTGCAAAGCCTGCAAAATATTCAAATATGGAATTACAGGCACATGCACCAAAGCACCCCAATTAAACTTGGACAAAATAAAAAACAGGTGGAACAAAGGTAAAAGGTAAACACTAATAAAAAACTATACTTGTCTGGCAGCATCATAGGAACAAAATTAATTTCCAATAAAATTACAAAATTTAGGGTCGAAGTACCTGAATGCAAACTTCTGCCACATCAGCCCTAGCAATTGTTCGGGTGTCTGTCTTGAGAAGCTCATCATCCCTCCCAACAAGGAGTTCTCTTATACCGCCATCCTTATCTTGTAACCCTCCAGCCCTGCAAGTTACAAGCAATATATCAAATTACAAGAATTGACTGTATCAGTAGGTGTTGAGAAATATAGTACCTTATTATTGTATATGGTAAACCAGAATCAGCAAGGTATTGCTCGGCCTTGCGCTTCCATACTAAAATACTCCCATTTCCAATGCTGTTCAAAGGATGATTAACATCTGTACCACCCATAGACCCCACAAGCACTATTTGTTTCACACCAACCTCTTTGGCTGCACAATAAAAGACAAAAAAAATCATACAATATGTTTAATGAATAATGTAAAGTTGTCAGAAAAATTATTAACAAGATGACAAACTCACCTGTATCAATCTGGTTCTTCTGACCAATCCAATCAACCTAGAGAGAAAAAGGAAAATGACAACAATAAAACATGAAATCCTTTATTCATTAAAATAAGTACCCTTTTGATTCATGTACTGGTTACAATGTACATTACCAAAATAAAAAAAATAAATAAATAAAAACTGGTATAAATGACCCAAATTCTTCCTTATCCAAACACGCCCTGTGGATACCTGCTCTGGATACGATCCGTCCTCAAAATAAAACTCAGGTCGGCCTCCCTTGGATGGGTCAAAGCCTGGTTTCATTTTTGGCACAGCACTTGTCAGAATTATCAACGCATCAATTCCTTGAAAAGCCTGAGAAATGCTATCAATATTTCTGATATCTCCAACAAAAACATCATCAGCACCACCAATTTTACTCTTGCTTTCCTCAGTTCTAACAAGGCCCCTTGCCGTGTATTCTGGTCTTCCTTTTATTTTCTTGTAAGCTAACTGGCCTGGTAATACATCAAATTAGGCAGGGTAATTGTTTATTTATTCCAAAAAAGTAGCATTAGTATCCCAATGACATCCATAAATACAGCTGAAGTTGCAAATGGAAGGGTCAAATTTTATTAATCAAGGAAAGATACACAAACTCCCCCAATTTATCAAAAACTGATGTCACAAAAAGTCCTGCCATCCTATAGTTGCGGCAAATTCGTACTAAGAAAACTAAAACTAAGCCCTTACTGCCGGTGTAAAGTTGAATTGTCTTAAACAACAACAATGACATTAATTAAGCATGATAACACATAAATAGATCACTTATAGTCCAAATAAGATTCTTGAGTTAGTGAAGAGGACAAGAGAAATGACTAATTTAAAAAAAAAAAATTAATAGTGAGCTAGTTTGCCGTGTACATATTATGAAAATTGAAACCAGAGGGATCTTTCTGTAACTCTCTTGAAAACTCAGGGACTAGAGTATCAATACCTGTTCTACCACCTGCACCAGTGACAAGAACAGTAAGGTTTGAAGTGTCAGTAGCCATGGCCTTCGTGGAAAGACCTAGACCTCGGCAGGGCCCACTTGTCATACTAAGACACCGCTTTCTGAAGAAACAGATGCAACTAGGAGGGGTGGAGAAAAAGGATACGCTTGCCATTGTTCTTTCTTTTCAAGTTTAATTAATTTACTTCCATTTGTTTGAAATGATACACAGAGAAAAAGAGAGATGAAGTTAATAGAGCTTCTCTTCTACTAGAGATTTCCACTTGTACATGCGAGAATTTGATTTGACAGTTAGCACTGACAATCTGACACCACCTTATCTCTTTACTTAGGCCTTATTCAGTGAACACGGCCCATAATTTGGTTTACTAAATGGACCTTACATAAACCTATTATTCTTCCTAGTTTCTCTAACTTCTTGTCTTCGTTTATAACTAATAGGCCCAGTTAGGCCTGGATTTGATTTTCTAGAAGAAAACTGCAGTATTTCTAATTGCAACTTGTCAAATCCAATAAGGTATTTTTTTTTCTTCTGTGCTGATCAGTACAATCAAATTTCAAGCAATCAAACAATCATTAGTCATTTTAGATAAGGGCGCTATTAAGTTCCGTCCGCACTTTCCATTTTCGCTTCACTCTCACCCTTTGTTACCTTCGTTCACGCGTGTCTCCACTCTCGCTCCTCTCTCCCGTCACGCCTCTCTTCCGTCGCGCAACCATCCCGTCACGTAGCCTCCCATTGCTCCTCTCTCCCGCCGCGTAGCCATTCCGTCACGCCTCTCTCCAGTCGGGCACCCTCCCATCGCGCATCCATGCCTTCAAACGCCCTTTCGTGTCTCCATGCCTTTTTTTTCGTATTCATCAATCAACCACGTAAGTTACTTCTTCATAATTAGTTACTCCTTCATACATGTTATTTACTCCCCTTATTGAATTTAATTACTCTCTGGTAGAAGATACACAAAGAGTTATTACTTACTCCCTTATTCTTAATAAATACTCTTTCTTACTATTTTACTTACTTTCTTGTACTCGTTATTTACTCCCCTTATTGTGTTTAATTACTCCCTGACAAAAGGTACACAAAGAGTTGTTACTTACTTTCTTATTCTTGATAAATACTCAATCTTACTATTTTAGTTACTCCCTCGTACTTCCCTCATAGTGTTTAATTACTCCCTAGTAAAGTTACACATAGAGCTATTTTTTACTCTCTTATTCTTGATAAATATTCCCTCATACTGTTTTAATTACTCCACTCAGAGTGTTTAATTACTCCCAATAAAGTTACACAAAGAGCTATTACTTACTCCCTTATTATTGATAAATATTCCCTCATACTATTTTAGCTACTCTCATGTACTTGTTATTTACTCCCCTCATAGTGTTTAATTACTCCCTAATAAAGTTACACAAAGAGTTATTACTTACTCCCTTGTATTAGTTATTTACTCCATTTTACTTATTTATTTTCTCCCAAACCGTAGCAGAACCATATTAAAAATATCTTTTCTCTTCTTCTCTATCTCCACTTTTTTCCTTTCTATACCAGATCTGGTCATCTTTCTTCTTCCTCTCTATTCGTAATGACGGAGAAAGGTAGCGAAACGCGAGAGAATGGAAGAGAAAGGATGGCTGAGAAGAGAAAGGAAGAGGTGGAGCCACAGATCGAAAAGGGGCAGAAGCGGAGGAGGAGGAGAGGGTGAGGAGAGTAGAAACGGAGGAGGTGGAGATGTAGATCGAGGTGAAGAAAAGGTGCGGAGGCTGGATTTAATGCTGAAAAAAGGAGGGTGACGGCGACTACGAAAGAAGAGAGAGTGCTTTCGGGTCTGATTGCACAGAGGGTGCGTAGGAAGAGAGGCAAGGAAATTAAATTCGCGCAGGGTGAGGACGAGGTTGAGGGTGAGGGTGAGGGTGAGAACGTTAGTTTTCTGATTGCTTGATTGCACAAAATGTTGATAATTTCTTTTTTTTCTTAGCTCAAATCTGGGGGAGGATCTTTAAGATACCATTTTCTGAGATTATGTTGTTTATTAATTTGGGTTGTTCAACGACATAATTTTTCTCTTGTGTTTTTCAAAGGGAAGCTCTCCCTTTCAATGTCTAAACATAAATCTACGTCTCTTTCAAGTATTCACAGTATTTGGTACTTTTAATTGCACATTTGAGTATTATTAATTCAAGAAAATGAAATAAAAGGAAAACAGTTCATATTACCCTTTGTTTTCCTTTTAAATCGGAATATATAAGGTCATGGATGCCTGTGGGCAATTTAAAAAGGTGGATTTAAAACTAAGTGCCACTGTCACTAACGAAAGTGATTTGGAAAATTGCATAATGCTTGATTAACATAATGTATATTGCATTAATGAGTCTTGTATTTATGACCGTCTCTTTAGGGAATTATTGTCGCGTGGAGTACTAGGCATGCTAATTGCTAGATGGATTCATGATTTTCTTCTTAATTTTCAAAGGGCCACATGTTTGCATGAGAAGCACGGGGATAGTGACGATTCATAAAAAATGCAAGCTTCTGACATAAAATAGGCCACCACCAATCATCTATGTTTATCATTATTAAAATAACAGTTTACATTGGAAAAGTTTTCTTTCACCAAATTTAGGATACCCTAAGGTGCTTTACTGGCTGGCAGGTTGTTGGATTAAATAATCAATTTTAGAGAAATTATTGGTTAGGGCTCGATTTAAACTACTTTTTCAGATAATATAATTGTTGGTTTTATATTGTGAAAAATATTAAATGTGAGACAAAGCAATAAAAAATTTAATGTTATATTGCAATATCTAGTCTATTATAGATGAAGTGAGGCAAGATAAGAGCTAGCGAGAAACTCGTAAGAAGACGTATATACTCCTTCAATATAATGGCTTTTCTCTAGTGTGAGAGATACATTTTATATACTAGCACAAGCGCCCACCCAATGTGTGGGCGGATTTTAATATGTGAAAATATTATTTGATATGGATATGTTGTTTATTTCAACATTTAAGCTAAGTGTTGTCTTGATCGGTGCGGAAGATTGCAGCAACATCACCGATTTAAAGAAATAGAATCAATAAAAGTAGACTGTGAACGGCTAAAAGAAATAATTCGATGAAATAAATACGTTTTTGAATAAAAAAAAAATTCACATAAAAATATATCGTTCAAATATAAAAAATACAACAGAACAAAATTCTTGAATCACTTTTGCTCCATGGTTGTAACAAACAATGATCATACTCAAAATAAAGACTTGATGCTAATACAATAACAGCAAAAAATGGATATAATGAAAACGGCGTGGAGGTGACAACCTAGGGTGTTGCATCATTTGGGTGCTTTGATGCTAATTTTGATTAAATAGATAGATAACGCCCAATATCTCTACTAATGAGGGTCCTTAGTCCATTTCAAGCTAAAATTAAACAAAAGAGGGTTCAAATCCTGCATATATTTGCTGGTTAAAAGCAATGTGACTGATATAATCATCTGGTGGTACAATAAGTCAGTGTTAATAAGTCAGTGTTTTAAATACCCTACCGGACCGGCCGGTTCAACCGGATAAATTGGGAACCGGACCTTGGACCGGTAGGGTAAGCGAAAAATCGAAAGAGAACCGGATGAATGGGGAAAATCGGATGAACCGTTACTCAAACCAGCATGTAAATCAGTGAACCAAACAATTAAACCTGTATTGAACCGGCCAGGTTAAAGAAAAGTTGAATTGCACGTGCACCCAGATCACTTTTGTGATTTATCTTCCCGTGTATGACATTAATACTACTCCGGTATTTCTACCGAAATATCCCGATAAAACCGATAAACCCCATACCAGCTGTTTCACCGATTTAACAGCCGGTACGATATTTAAAACATTACAATAAGTAGATCACCTGTGCACTTACGACAGTACACATATTCAAAAAAAGGTTTTAAGCATCATACTTTCACTTTTTGAAGAAAATACTCTGTGGGCATATGTGTTAGCAGTCAGTCTTGAGATTAATCGACCCTAATTGTGCTTATAAACAGTCAGTTGGGCCAAAAAATTAAAATAAAAAATAAAATCAAGGATTTAATGCCTGTAAACATTCAGTGTTACCATACATGAAGTTATAAATGTTGAGATCATGCAAGTAAGACATATCAGAAAAATTCGAAACAAGTCGAAACAAGTTAAAACAAATGTGTTTACGCTGTTACGCATCAAACATAATAAGAATGTAGCAAATTCCTAAAACTGATAACACAATATATCCTCCGACAGACATGGGAAATATTAAGCTCGAGACTCCTTTTACATATTAAGAACAACCACTATGAAAAGCATTTTTAATAAAGTAAATGCTGCATCTAAATCCTCTCCATACGCCAGTCTGCTCATGACTTGAAATGGGACGATCTCAGAGGCAGCCATTCAAACAGCTTCTTTCAGTTGTGCTTTCATGTTATTACCTGCCCAATACCAAACACAGCCAAAATCAAAGTTGACTTCATTGTTTTTACTGGTACGTGATTGAAAACAATGTTATATCTGAGTTTTCAGACTATCCAAAACACAGCACTATACGTTGCTAAACTAAAATGCCTGTTTGTCAGCTCCATTCAGACTGGAAGCAAAAATGAAATAGTTAATGATATAAAAAAAATAAAGACAAATGTTATAGATAGGTATAGACCACTTTTGAGTCTCACCCCATGTTTGAGAACAAAAAGCAACTAAGGAGATCACTCAGGTTTTTGTATGATCAACCTAGTTTATTAAATACAACTTTTATCAATTGAAGAGGGCAAGAAACTGAATGCGTAAAGTGCCGCACCCAAAAATAAAAAAAATGTAGAAAAGCTAATTACTTCTCAAGTTAGCAGTTTGAGTCCTTATGTTGACAGCATTATCATATTGCAACTACTTGATAGATTTTTTTAGTTATTTCAGGAAAATAAAACTACTTCCGAAACATAACAGCATTAGAAAAGATAGGAGACATGGACATAACTGAGACCAACCTCTCTAACGAATTAGGACTTATTCTTCTGGAGTCAAGAATTTAGACAACTCAGACTCCCTTTCAGAAGATAAAGGTAAATAAAAAGCGATTAATCAAGTGAAATTAGGAATAAATTTTGCCCCATGCGGATGATTTTGCTATTAAATAGAACTAAATGGTAGCAACATAAATCCAAAGTACTTAATAAATTGAATAAATATTACTAACGTCTCATCTCCTGTCAGTTGATCAAATATATTTAGTTTTGAATCTAACAGATAGAAACAAATTAAATTACTTACAATAAGTACTTGCTTACACTGAGTTGAGCTACTTGGTTTGAAATCATGGTCTCTCAAACGTTGGGTCGACAGCTTTTACCCTTCTTACTGCACTACTAATGCTGCCTGATATTTCATTGAATGAGAAGAAAAGATAATTAATCTTATATATGCTCAGTAATTGGGATGATACATAGGATCCATTTCATGTATGCTAGGTTAAAAGAAACTCAACACCTTTTAATTGGGGCTGTCGCTCTCTGAGCTTGTGTAATTTATTTTTCAATTATATTGAACTCCTGGTCTCAATTATTCCTCGAATTTGCTGCATACCATTGACTTTCATGTGTGAAATGAATAAATGATCATATTTCTTCTTAAGATAATTATTTTTAAGTAGCACACAAAGCATCATTAAGTGATGTGACCATGTTACTTTAGTCTATAATAATTGTATTATATATCTTTATAACAATGAAACAACAAAGTTAGTATCTTAAATATCATCATATTGCTTATTATAGCTTTCAATTGGTATGAACCATATACTAAGGTGTGCTCGAATGACAATTTTTATACCAGCAAACAAAAATGTGGCTAGCATATTTTTTTCAAAGGCATATTGGTGAGCTTTCAATGACAAAATTAATCAAATTTATCAAATTAAGTCTTAAGTTACTGAAGGCAAAGAATACTACATGGCAGAATCATCAGCTAAACAATCACCCCATCCTGATCTGATCTGTAACTCCACTTCGAAGAGAATTTTATGGAGCGAAGGTTGGTCTTCATTAATGATGATGTCACATCATTGGATCCAAACTGTCTAGCAGGTGGTAGCCCAAACAGTCCCAGAGTTGCATCTTATCAGGAGGTAGAAGCTTTCTATTGTTTTGCCAAAAGTCACCAGTTGACCCATGTTCCTAGAATATTATCAACATAAAAATTAATTGATAACCTGGCAATCATTTTTCATGAAAATATGGTCCTTTAATTGTTAGAATACAACCTTTACTTAAAGCAAAGCTAACTTGGCGACCATTTTTCAGAAGTTTTGGTTGTGCCTCTGTGCATTTTCTTTAACTGAATCAAGGATGAAAGACAAAAGGTACACACCTTTCATGGAGACTGCCGCCGATACAAATTACTTCAATTGGCAATGGTGCGAACAAAGGAAACAAAAGATTGATTACACAAATATAAAATAAAAAATCACCACAGGAAATCAACAAATAAGAAAAATTCATGAAGGAGAGTTGAAAAAGTACACACCTTCAGTGGAGGCCGCCGCTAGTAGTCGAAGGCGGAGTGAGGTGCACCGGTGGCGGTCGAGAGGAGGGGAGGTCGGGTTTGGACCTAGGGTAGGATGGCGTGTCGCAGCCAAATCCAAATGACGTTCGAGATGAGGGGCAGCCAGCGGCGATGGTGCAGGTTGGCTCGTGAGAGCAACGGTGTGGAGGTGACACAAGGTCTTCACGACGGACGGGAAGGGTGATTGGAGGTTCGAGAACAAATCCTAATGAAAATATGTAAGAGCGGCGCTTCCAATTGTTCCAAGTTTGAAACCCTAGCGCATATTTGGAAAAGAAAATGAAATGGGAGGCGCAGATTTGGGAGAGCAAAAATAAATGGAAAGGAAAGACGGAGAGATAGCACTCGGAGGAGAGTATAACCTAGCCGCTGCATATTTTTTCCGGGACATGAATTAAAAACAAAAAAAATAAAAATTAGCGTAAACGCGAATCGAACTCGCGTTCTTCAGCGAACGAACCAACAGCCCTTACCAACGCACCGCCCAGACAGTTCACGATAAAAAATCGACCTTTTAGTCTGATATTTGAATCTGAACCGTAGATCATAGTAGATTAACAAAATCAATGATCCATATTTGATATTAGAGGGTGTAACTCCCTTTTATCTCGAAGTTTATGTCTGTTCTACTGATGCTTTATAAGTAGTGGAGATAATCTTACTTATGAGTTTTGAATTCGTGTTCTTATTTTTCTCTTTGGAATTTTCTTCTTTTTTTTTTTTGGTAATATTGCTTATATGATTTTCTAAAGTAAAAAGGGACTTTAGAGGTGCGCCAACCTCAAATTTTGCTTGGCTAAGATAGGTGATAAGCAATTGGCTAGAATAATTGATAATAATTAAGTTGATTGGATCAGATTTTTAAGACAAAAATTACTTCTCTTTTTCTAGGAGAGTGAGTGAATCATTTTGAAGATATTGTCGGTGCATACTAGTAATACTGCAAAAGCATGCCTACAACCTATATATATATATATGTAAAATGTCTTTACCATTAGCTATTTGCCTCTTTTTCATGAGTGCGACAGAGATGGATCCAAAGGCACGAATGGGATCTGACGGCATCTATTTTTGGTGCTTTTTTTTAAAAAATTAGTGATTGTGTGGTGTTTTGTTAATAGAAAATCGTTGTGTGTATTTTTTTGAACCACTGAGTTTTATGTAATATATTTATTATTGGAACAAGTGATTCTCAAATGGTCGGGAAAACAAAATATTACGGTTTTGTAATTGTCGAAGGCCGAATAATTAACCTCCTGAACAAATTACCAAACTAGTTTTCCCCTGTATTTTTCACACCTCTATTACTAACTAAAATGCTGGCTAAAATATTCTAGTATCATCCATGGCATGAGATTCGTGGTACTACATAAAAACATGAAAATTGCACTATATATTATCGATAATCAATCAAATGATGGATAATTTATTATTGTGAATCAGAATATACATACATAGATATATATATAGAGAGAGAGAGAGAGTGAGAGAGAGTAGATTAATTAGTTTTAAAAACTGTTGTTTTTGAACAATTTAGAACTAATTAGATTAATGATTTTCTAAAATTTCAAAAAAAGACTTAATAATTTTGAAAAAAAATGTAAAATTTGGCCTGTTTGGAGATTTCAATAGAGAGATCACACGGTTTGGATCAGTCATTTTGATCGAAATATAATAGTTTTGGTCGCAACTCACAGACACTTTGGTGGGTTGCAACTCACCATAGAAAAACTCTTGGCTAATGTGCCATCAATTTTCTATCGAGTCATTTTTCAAGATTCAAAATTCAAACTGTCAATCCAAACTATTCAAGTTGATCATCATATTGAAATATCCTTGGAGACCAAATTTTACATTGTTTTCGAATATTTTTAGTATTTATTATGATTTTTTTTCAAATTGGATGGCCTAAAATACTTCAATTATAATATTTTTTTTAAAATATGAGTCATTTTTCGAGATCCAAAATTCAAACGGTCAATCCGAACTGTTCAAGATATTTTTCATATTAAAATATTTTTCTAGACCAAATTTTATATATTTTTTTTGCGATTTATTATGATATTTTTAGAAAACATTATAATTGAAGTATTTCAGGCCCTCCAATTTGAAAATATCATAATAAATAGTAAAAAAAATTGAAAAAAATATAAAATTTGGCCTATTTTAATATGTTCCCAGGTTTTTTTTTTCAAAACTCAGGGCATTGATCACTGAGTTAACAATATTAAACTCCACTAGCTACAAACATGGAGCAAAAACAAATCCAGTCTCTCTCTCTGATTTCTTGATAATAAAAGACAGAGCAAATTGAATAATGGAAATTAGTCGACCTCCAGTATTTTTTATTAGTAAAATATAAAATTAATAAATTAAAATATATACAAAATTCAATTTGTAAATATTAGTCTTTAAGTGAAAAACTTCTGCGTCGGTCCTAACTATGGTAATCATGGTTGCACCACATACATAGTACAAAGTGAAAATATGATTCATATTCGCATGTTGGTTGCCTGGTCCTATAATTAAAATCAGAGGTCATATTAATCTAAGATAAACAGATAAGATTGAACGATTTGTATAACCAAAACCATTTATTAAAAAACGTTATTGTGTAATACTCTTATTGGACGGTTTGGATTTGAATAGTAGTGCACTGAGCCATCATAATGCTGCAGAGAGATGAGTGTAGTGAAGATAAAATAAAATTAGTGCAATGAACCTCAAACTAACTCGCAAAATAAAAAAATATAAAAATAACATGAAAAATAAAAACAAAAAAAGGCGACAACATGGGATTGGCGAGTGACAGTAGGCGACCAAAAGCCGCAGTACTGACTTGATAAGAAAAAAAAAATGATGCATATATATAAGACAACCTAGAGACTAGTTAGAGTGCTAAACATTTGCCCAAGTGGAAGCAATTGCGTGGTGCACTTCACTTTTCTCCTGTTTTTGTGTTCTTTTTCATTACTTAATTAAGAGTTATGCTACGCAGAATAGGAGTGAGCTCACAGGGCACCCACCAATTAATTAAAATTGATACCTTGAATAGAAAGAAAACTTAATACACAAAAGAAAATTACCCATTTGTAGAATATTTTATTTTGAAAGGGTTTTCTATAAGCAACAAATTGAAGAGAATGGAGTTTGGTAAATCATGGAAGCAACAAGTCCTTGTCATTGCTCATTGGTTTGCATGTGTGATACTTATTTGTTATTTCGTTCTTTTTTTTGTAAAAAAAAAATACCGAAAAGTAAACTCAATTCTATCATTAAAATTTTGAAAAGATTTGGAACAGTAATAGCTTAAATATCGAATTGTGCCAAGAATCTCATGTTATTTCCAATGTCGTAAAATACGGACCATCCAAATATAGTAAGAAACTTTCAAAGCTGAATCTTCATATCAGAAATTGTAATAAAATAGTAAGAAACACAAATATAGCGATAGAAACAAAAGTATGCTTTAAAAAATTAAAAAGAAGGAAATAGATATTGAATTATTTAATTTTCTACAAAATATAGTTAGAGAAAATGCTAATAATTATGAAAAATGAAAAGGGAATTAATTAATTTGTTAATTTGTCGACAAATCACAAAACATTTCTACATATCTCTAAATTCAATCTTCACAGGTTTCTTTTTTAGAATATTGCCACATGAAATATGTTATATCAACATGCTAAATTAATTTTCTTATAAAAAATATTATTTTCTGTTTTAAATTTAATATGTTGCTATAGTATTTGTGGTTGAGTATGGAAAAAGTCGCTAATAAATATTAGAGTATAAAACGAGTCTTATATACAAGATATCGTCCCTACTTATTGTTGATTTACATGAAACTAGCATAAGATGTCCTCATATGTGGACAAATAAAGAAACAAAAATAATGTTAGATAATAGAAATATGTTTCTTAATTTACCAGCGATACAAATAGATATGTTATTCAATTTATTTCTATATTAGATGAAAAACCAATCAATAGTGTTGTTTCGTCTGGCGATTAATATCCAACCACAGATCAAACCAATCAAACCAATCAAACGGCAGAAACTTATGTTTACGCCTTAAACCTAGCGTGTTACACCTCTTGGTATGCGTGCTTTAATATGTAGTATAGCTATGTTATATCAAAGAGCAATGCATCATGTAATTTTTCTGTCATTTTGAATACTCTCTTTTTAAGATTAATTGGGGTCATACCTCCCTACTTAATTATTATTACATTAAATGTCTATAAAAATAATTAAGATGCAACCTTTTCAATTGAGATTCATTGCTTTTTGTCATTAGGCAAGAGCTCGTTCTCTAACTTTCCTAATATTTATTAATATAGGAAAAAAAACAGATTAATTATTTCTTTTTTTAAGATAAATTGGGGCTCTAGGCCATCCAATTTATTTTTAAATTAAATATATACAAAAGACCCTCCCCCCCGGATTTTGAACATGCGATCTTTCACTCAAGATGAATCGCTCTTTGTCACTAGATCAAGTGCTGGATATTGATTAATTAATTATTTCTTATACCCTATAAACCAAGCTTGTCAATTCAGCAATAATATTGCTCCGGTGGCCTCTCTTGGTTTGCTTATTGAAAGAGATTACTTCGGATTCAGGATAATTCCAACAAATTTTTCAATTATATCGCACTAAGATGCACTCAATTAGGACACTAGAGTCATTATTTAGTACATGTCAACCATACGAATATATCTAGAGATGACTATGGAGCTATTGGACAGAATCGAATCATCATACTTTCTTCTCTTAGGCTCCGTTTGGATGGTTTCTTCCGGAATAAGGAATAAGGAATAATCACTTTTTACCAATAAATTTATTTTTAACCATCCAAACTCTTCACAAAAGTTACACACTTCCCAATAAATTTACCCCTTCCCAATAAATTTCTTCCCTTCTTCCTTCTTCCTACCTTATTCTCACCCATCCAAACGGAGCCTTATTCCCTATCACCCTTCCCCACGTGTCGACATAACATTGTATATACTCTGATATTCATGAAAATCAATAATACAAAGTGAAGTTGTTCATTGTGAAACCGAAATGAATCCTAATGAAAAGTAAATCAACAATTATAGAATTGTATTATGTGATGCAATTTAAATCCTGACTAATTATCAGTCAAGCATTTAAAAATTTAATAATTTAATTCAACACGAATTCTCTTATCGCATAATTTTTATCCATTCATGATCCACTACATGAACAAAATTTGGAGCAATTAATTGTTAAAAGAATTACTCGCCAATGCATTTTTTTCCCTTTTTTCCAGTCCTAATTTTTAAATCCAGTTATACTTGCATTTCTGAATGAGCTGTATGGTCTTAGGTTTATTTGCAAATTTACTTGATGTTTAGGATTTGCACAAACAAATAAAAAAAAAACATAGACTAGTAGCACAAGAAAAGACGACAAAAAGATATTATTAATGTTATTTTGACTTTCTATTCTTTATGTGGAATGGAGCTATCAAAAAAGTATTTTTTTACATTTGATTTAGTAGTTTTTCTTCCAAAAATAATTAAGAATAAATAAAAAACTAATGATATGATGACGACTGTGTGCGATTATAGGAACTTACCTGAAAAATAAGCAAGTACTTTCGCAGCAACTCTTTGGAGACTATATTATCTATCTTTTTTTTTATTCAGGAGACCTTATTTACGACTTTTAAACATCCTATAGATGAAGAATAAAGCTTAATTTATGCCAGCAAAATAAGTCAACTTGATGGGAAAATAAATAAGAGAAATTGAATATTTTATTCTCATCCTAATAAAAGCTAAATACACATGAACATATATCTTATGCCTAATAAACTAAAGACACATAAAACATGCATATATATTAATAAGGAATATAGAAAATACACCACCCCTAATAACACGACAAGAAAAAACAACAAATGAGCCCCCTTCAAGGCCCCATGCCACAGCTAATCAAGCACTAACGGAGGTCTCCAGTGCAACCTTGCCAGAGTGGTACTGGACTGCTCTCCTTTGCTCAGCCTCTGCCCAGAGTTCAGGCAGGGCTTCTCTTATATTATGTAGAGATTCTAATGCATAATCTGCTCCTTGTGATCTGTGTGATTTGCCAACCTACGGACCAAAGAAGATCATCCTTAGAAAAAAATACAAGTTAATATAAAATTGATTTTATGAAATAAAAGGGTGATATAGGAAAGTTACCAATACTGTCTGAAGACCAACTTGCTTTCCTGCCAGAATATTGCGCGTACTATCCTCAAAGAATATCTGCATATTCGTCTATTTATATTAATACATGAGGATGAACAGATTAATTGTGTACATAAAAACATAAAATAAGGAATACAATTCTTACAGTTCTTTGAGGGTTAATATTGGCTATTTTGAGAGCATATTCCATGGCTTCGATCGACGGTTTGCAAAGAACCGGTGTTTTTGGTAGCTCTACACCGGGTTCGGGCCGTGCAAAGTGTCCTACGATATCAAATATATTTTGGATTTCTTTGCTATTTTCAGTAGGAGAAAAGGGTTGGTTGAGAGTCTCAAAACATATAATCCCTTCAAAGCAATCCTCTAACCCAAGTCTCTTGAGCGCTTTTATGGCATGAACTTTGTCTGCGTTGGTGAAAATCTGTGACACAATATCAAGAAAAATGGGGGTTAGATACGTAAAGTCTTTTGCCAAAATCAAAATTAAATTTGGAGCCAAATAACTAATTGAGATTTAGGAACTCACTAATTTGCGAATGGGCAAGCTTAAAAGGATGCTTCTAAATACAGGATCAGGTTTAATCTTCTCATATGGTAATCTCCCATGAACAAAGCTGTTTTGAGCAACAATAGGATTAATATTCCTAAAAACATAATTCTGCTATTAAAAAAAATGTGAATAGATTGAGACGTGAAAGGTACCTATGGTAGTCGTCATAGTCAAATTCATAGCCCACAGCCTAATTGAGTTGCCAAAAAAAAATGTGAAAATTGTTAGAAAGAAGTTTGAAATTTACTATTACTTTCTTTAATAGAGGATCAATAAAATTAGTTAAGATATATACCCTTA
This sequence comes from Rhynchospora pubera, assembly GCA_028095005.1. Lineage (NCBI taxonomy): Eukaryota > Viridiplantae > Streptophyta > Magnoliopsida > Poales > Cyperaceae > Rhynchospora > Rhynchospora pubera. The sequence continues at coordinate 189,122,827 of CM051461.1, forward strand.
AACCAGCCATTGTTGTGCCATAGTTCTTGTAAAGAAGATTTGATAGTTCTAGGATTTTGCTCTCTTCAATGCCAAGTTTCTCAACCATGTAATCTGAAAAGTTCACGAAATGAGTAAAGGACATTAGAAACTAATTTAGAGTTTTATATTAATTGTGTTTTCTTTCTTGCTCGTTAGATATTATTAAAAGAGCTTACCTTGAATGTTTTTTGTGCATGCAGCTGCAATGCCGGAACTATATGGATATAGAGTATCATCGAGGTCTAAATTTGAAACCAAAAAAATTAAATTAAATTAAATTAAAATTATGATTCATTCAAGATATAACATGTGTAGTTTGAAGAAAATTAAATTGTGTAATAGGAAGTGATCCTACCAAAAAGAAGGCAATCAAATTTCGGCCTCTGTGGCTGTCTGTAGTGGTCCTCAAATTCCATTTTCAATACAAGAACCTTCAAATAGAAACAATTCAATTTCAGGATTAATATGATACTTCATTTAATTTAATATTTTTATATAGAATCTCAAACTTGACTCGTAATGCTGAGAACTCTTCAATATGTACCTGGAATAGACCTTAGGAGGCAATGTGGCAGAATTAAAGAGAGAAAGATCTCAAATTGCAAAAGCAATTGAGAATGAATTTTAGGAAAAATTTTCAGAGAAGGGAAGATAGAGAAGGGGAGGCGGGGGAAGAGAAATGGAGAAGAGGAGTGGGTTTATATAGGCCGGGTAGAGAGACGTTGTCCCCTTAAGTCTGATTAAGAGCGATTATTAAAATAAAAAATGAAGGGAAAGGGGCTAGTAATTACCACACAAAGTAGCTCAACAAAGGATCACCAAAGATACAAGCAAGTCCAAACAAAAAAGATATTATAAGTTTCAAGTCCGATCAAACTCAAAGCTGTATACAGTTGTAGAAACTAAAGGATATGTTCGAATGAAATACTGTTTCAAATCTGGTATGCTTTTTCTATAGCAAGTTCATGTGCTCAAAATATTTCCTTCTTTCAACAAGATTAATAAGGGTATTTTCTTTTGTTTTTTGTGTTTCAAGGTTAGTAAGTTGATGATAGCAATTTGAGCATTGCGATTGGAAAGGAACAAAAACTAATTATAAACGATGCTTAGGAAAGAACCTCTCCATTTCTTGATATAGCACAAACAATTGATGCTTCGGAAAGAACTTGTAATTGTACTCTTTTAGTCTTTTTGCATCCCTAATTTCAACTGGTCATCAAAAGCTATCCACAAAATAAATTAGAGGAGTTGGCGACCCTAAGATTAAGCCTAAAAAAGTGTTAAGCAAAAAACTAATTACTCTAAATTTAACAAATTTCAGAACAGGATAATAGGGGCGGTTAATAAAGAAAGTCAAATAGATAAAGTATATGCTATTATGCTAGTATTATTTTTTACAAGTTCTGCTGTATTATTTTTTATTTAAAATAATTTTCCGTTTGTTATCAATTGTCTATATACGATTCTTCATACAATTATTATTTCCTGCAAGCACGTTGATTTTTTTGGACACATTCATTTGTTTGAATTTCAACATTAATTGCACAAGAGCTTAAAAAACTTCCATCAACAAATTATAACAATAAGAGAGCTCTTTTTTTTTCTATAATTATGTTTGATTCAGAGGTGAAAATTCAAAAAACAAACCAGAGCCTAAGACAGAACTTTTATGGCTACACTTTACATGAACTGAGAAGTATCCTCTTTTCGGTCCACTTATGTAGACTATATTTGATAGAAATATAAGGTACAGGTGTCTACGAGTGAAAAAGTAAGAATATAATTATTATTCTCTTTGGGTGCGTTTGGATAGGTGTGGGAAGAAGGGAAGAAGGGAAGAAGTGGGAAGAAGTATTGGGAAGTGTGTAACTTTGTGAAGAGTTTGGATTGTTTATAATTTTTTTTTCTTCTTCTTCCTTCTTCTTCTTCTTCTTCTTTCTTCCAACGATCCAAACGCAGGCTTTATCAAGATTTATGCTTAAGAGTGGAACAAAATATGACCCTATTTAGTTAAAAAATTGTGAAAAGATAGAAATAAGTCTTATACGAAACAAACTATATGTTTAACAGAAAAATAAAGCGATAATAGTGATTAAAATAAGAGTTATATCCTTACCTCTCCATCATCTCTTTTATAACATAATGCATGACAGTTAAGATGAAAAATAATGTTCGGAAGTCCTTAGAAGATGAGAGCAAGATAAGAATCTTGAAAATCATTAAAAAATAATGTGTATTTTTGAAATCTAGCAGTTAAAACAGTATCTGTACTCAATATTTAACATTTTTTATGGAATAACAAATTATATTTTAGTTGAATGAAATTTGATAGACAACTAACATGTAAGACCAAAAATATATCTATATAATAAGTTTTTCAAAAAATGTTTATAAGTTTAAAAGCATTGTAAAAATGATCAAAATAAGAATACCCCCGGTTCTCTCCAGTACTTTTGCAACCGAAGAAAATTTCAAACATGGAACGCTGTCACGTTGTCAATGCGTCATTGGTTTGTCTAATAGGCTAGTAGCTTCTAAATTATGCTTCTTTTTCCCTTTCAAATGACAGGTTTTTTGTTGTAACTTTGCTGCGTATGCAACTTTTTTACATAATTAATTAGCTTCATGATACATGGTGAATGCTCTCTGCATCTTCCAGGAAAATGATGTGAATAAATTTTTTACCCCTCAAAACTACAGCAGTGTGATGGAAATGGTTTATTAAAAAAAAAAATCAATGGGACAGTCTATTATTAGAGCGTGAAGTGTGAACAGAGGTCTTACCAACTTGTAATTTTTTAATATTGTTAATGACCGCGTAGAACAAGTAAACCAAAACTCAGTCAAAAATTATAAAGTAAACAGTGGGAGGTAAATTAAATGCTTTCTCTATTTATGCCAAGAACGAATCAGAAATATGCGACCAAAATAGTTTTTCTCATTTTCCTTGTCCGACCATGTGTCACACACTTCACCTTAAAAAATTGTAAAAATTGTTTAAACATTGAGAAATGCTTCAAAGCTATGCATGTTGTACCATAAAATGTTATAACTGAATATCATGGCCTTGTACATTGATGTAGCCAACTTTTAACTAAGTTTAAGATATCTTTAATATTTTTTCTCATTGATTAATTTCCATAAAAGTTATTTTTACCTCAATTGCATCATTTTCTGTTATTTTTCTCGTTTGCTTTTTTTCTCATGAAATATTTTAACTATATATTTTTTTTACCCAAATCCACAATACTTGTCTAATTTCTATGAATTTCAACAAGAATTCACACTTTAGTCCAACTTACATTGTTCTCATCAAATTTAAACAATCTCTTCTCTATTTGATTTTAATTTTCTCAAATTACCATATGTAATAATGTATTACAGAAAAATCACCTCAAATAATTATGAAAAATGTGCATTATATAAAATAAAATTACATTATGTGAACACATCTTAATGTAAAAATATGCAAGACAAGACCCTGTATATTTTTAAGATTTTCCATTCTCACAAATTTATGGAATCCAACGCTCCAATTAATCACTAAGTAACTATGTCCCAAATATTCTGTTAAAATAAAGCAATATGAATTAACCATTAGAACCTCAAAAAGTTGAGTTATAATCGCGGTTGACGAGTCTATCTGTTGTGGCTGATTTTAGTCTACCTTTAAAAATAATCCTCATCATAGCATATTATTCAAGATAAATTGAGGATAATATATCATAGCAATCATGTTTCAAATGAGCTCATGGGTTTATTTGTCGGATTGTTTTAAAATGAAAAATCTAATTTAAATCAGATCGATACAACAAAAAAGGATTAAAACTTGGAGGTCGGAAACTCGGTTCTATTAGGCAAAACAAAGCAACGCAAATAGAGAGGTGGTCGTATACTCGAATATACCTCGGGATTTCATAATCCAATAGTAACGCCAAAAGATGATATATGGTTTAAAATTTCAGATCTGATTATGGTCGGAGAGAAATCTGCACCGCCCAGGTGGCATACACTGCACCTTTATACCGACACCAAGCAAATAATGGTTTACTTAGGTCATGCTTCAAGATTCTTAATTGGCTTCTTTTGGCCTCCATTTGGATGCGTTGAGAAGAAGTAGAAAGAAGGAAGAAGGAAAAAAAAAATTATAAATAATTCAAACTCTTCACAAAGTTACACACTTTCTAATACTTCTTCCTACTCCTTCCCTTCCACACCTATCTAAACAGAGCCTTGGATTCAACCAAACGAATTGGGGTTGCAAAATTTGGCAACCTATGTGTTCATCTCTTTTCTTTGGGTGCGTTTGGATCGTTGGAAAAATGAAGAAGAAGAAGGAAGAAAAAAGAAAAAAATTATAAACAATCCAAACTCTTCACAAATTTACACACTTTTCAATACTTCTTCCCACTTCTTCCTTTCTTCCCTTCTTCCCACACCTATCCAAACGCACCCTTTAATGTTTCCTTCCCTCCGAAAAATTCAAGTCCACTTGTACTGTCGTTATTCAATTTGAGCTTATCTAGTTTAATTAAAATTTTTGCTTTCATAGAATGGTCATTTGTTTTTAATAATATTTATTGATGGCTCGATTAATAAAATGTCCAATCGTTTTATCACTGACAACAGCTTTAAAGGCCAATAGGAATGTCAACATTTTTTTTGAAATAAAAGATATGTCAGAACAATAAATTCAATTATATTGGGTATTACTCAAATTATGCATTTCTAATAATATGTTAAACATATAATATCAGTAGGTCAAAAGTGCTTTATACACATCCCAATTTGCTTATGGTGGAGTTTTATGCCGTTATGTGGTTTAGTCATGTGCATCCTAAAAAAATTGAGATCGCGCGGCATGCTGGTCATCTGATCAAGATCCAATAGACAAGAGAGCTCCGTGCATGTAATCTAGATTGATAGGCCCGTAAAAAGTGAACCGTCCGATCAAGATCAGACGGCTCGTAGTGCGCTACACCGTGTGTCGCGCAACAGCGAATTCGGATTGATCCTAAAATACTAAAGTCCAACGCATTGGACCGATGTCCGTCCAGCACGTCCAGTTTGAAATTACGAAGTTGTAATGATCGATATGAACACAGTTAAATGTGATCTCTAAATTAAAATTTAGTAAGGCTAAATCTTATAATTTAAACTATTCTTTTGTAAATTTGTAAAAAAAATGTTTTTAGACAGTTCATAATTTATTAAACGATTATTTTTTAAATATGAAAAAAAAGACATAAAATAATTTGAAAAAAAAATATGAAATTTGATTATCTTGTATATGAAATCAGTTACACTGTCAAATAATTTATCAAATCTTATATGTTTATCATACTCGATTTGTTGACCATATATTTCATAATCTATATCCGACTCATTTATAACTAATTAAATTTTTGAACGGATTATATCGACCACGGATCGTCGGATCTCCTGTCATATATCAGGTCATATTCTGGAGACCCCAATCCTTTCCCCCCCCCCCCCCCCCGACTCTTTTATAGAATTTGGTTTCGTCTCAAGTTGATTTAATTAGTTAATTTCAACTTGGCAACACAGTTTAAAAGAGGCTTTGAGGACAAAATTAAGGTAAAGTGACATCAATAAATTTATATTCGTACTATTTTACTACTTTTGTGTTGGCAACAATGATAATTTTTGGTGATTTATTTTGCAAGATTATGTATGAAATATTGGAATATCGAAAACTCTCAGCTAACCCTGTGTGCTACACAATTTGATACTTTTAACGGTCTGTATATATTTAATTAAAATATAAGTTAGGAGGTTTGACTCTAATTTATCTTTAAAAAAATATGATTTCTCTAGGTTTAAAAACCAGCCATAGAATTCATTTTCAGTTCACCCCCCATTTTCATTTTAATTGGCCCGCTCGTCCTTCTAGTCAGCAGTATGATTTACTGCTAGAACAACATCTTAGTGCCAACATTACACTAGCTTATAGGGTTGGCAGCGTTGTAAAAATGGCTGCTGGCTAAATTGCTTCGTCGATATTTAGTTGAAAATGATGGATTTGGAGTCACAGAAAACATGTGATGAAATATTTTATGACCTGAATGTGCAATTATTGTTTCTCTCGATTAATTGATGATCAAATATCAATAATACATTATCAAAATCGACCATTCAGTTTAAAATTCCAAGTTGGTCCAAAGAAAATGAAAATAGAAACATTTTTTTATATTCTTTGATAGGTTGTGCATCAAGTTGGTTCAACTTATTTTTATTAAATTCTTAAATTGAAACAGAAGTTATAAAAAAAATTAAACGTAGAGAATGTATGAATATTTTTAAATTTTGATAAATATTTCAATAGTTATGACGGATGTCAACTGTGATTATTGTATGATATGTTCAATAAATATTTAATATCGAGAGTGAAACTTGTTCAGTATATACATGTGTAATGACTAATATGGAATCAACATATTTTTTTATATTACATTACTAAAGGCAATAAAAATATATATAGTTTATTCTTTAGTGAAATTCTAATATAGGCTGTGCCTCCTAGATTGGAATAATTAATAAATATAATTTATGAAGGTAACTAGTTATAATTAAAATTAACAGAATAAATTCTTGCTCGTAAAATACAAACAACTAAGAAGCCAGTTAATAATATGTTTTCAGTGTGTTAAGATAACATTGTTTAGCCTAATGGGTGAAAAAATAAAAGAAAAGTTAACAACACAAACTTTTCAGTATCCCATGTTTTTTTAATATTCACCTGTGTGAAAGCAAGAACAACAAATAAAATAAACAGGGAAAATTGGATATAGACCCATCAACAAATAAAATATCTTTCTATAAATAATTTAACCTCAATTAAGCCAACATTACAATTTTATTGAAAATAAAGTAGACAAAAATGCCGGTGTATTTATCTTACTTGTATGTAGAAAGTCAGACTCTACTGGTGATGCATGAAAGCGCCCTGTTACAGACACTACTCTGTCATAAGGACGTGCACTGACTGTAGATTACTTGTTGATTATGTATTTATGTTGATACTTCCAATTATTTGAGATATATTATACAAATTCTTCGTCTACAGTCTCTTCTTGGTTTATACTTAGCATTAAATGCTTGGAGTTATTCAGTTACTAAGAATATGAACAAATTATTATGCTGAATGTGCTAGTAAACCAGCGAGGATGACATTGAGAGGTACACCAAGCCAACAAGCTTTGTGCCTATAGATTATTCATTGAACTACCTTTATTTGCGTTCACATTGTTGTAACTCCAAATTTAATAATGTAAAACTTAGAAAAATAACAATAATAATTAACAAACTGTGAAGGTGCATATGGCTTAATTACAAAATGAACGCCGGTAATTGTAATAAATAGTTTTAAAGAGAAGAGGAAGAATGCAATATTTCCGTCTACTTAATTTTCAATGGAACTGCAATGACCAATTGAATTGAGATTAAACTATTTAATAGAATATATATCCAACACATGGAGATGTTAATAGATTATCAAAATTTAAACTTTGGATGGACAAATATCAAAAAGAAAATAACAATAATGGAAATTTGATGGGTGTACATCTAATGTTTCCAAATAAATGAATAAATATCCGAGCTAAAAATATATATCTGATATTAGTGAAGTCTTTCTAACTTTCAAACGTGTACATCCAACCTCTTTCTAGAAAGGAGAGGGTAAAAAGAATAAACAAAAAAAAATATATTTTTTAATTTTAAGGAACATCCACCGTCTCTACCTAAAGTTATTTTTTTCCCCTGCTCCACATGTCAACGAGTCGCTAAATTCATTTGGAGGCTATTATAAATCTTGGTTGATTTTGCTTTTAATTATCGAAATCCGGTGGAAATTAAGGGCATTTAGGGTGCGTTTGGATGCATTGAGAAGAAGGAGGAAGAAGGGAAGAAAAAAATTATAAACAATCCAAACTCTTCACAAAGTTACACACTTCTCAATATTTCTTCCCACTTCTTCCCTTCTTCCCTTCTTTCCACACCTATCCAAACGGAGCCTTAAGTAAGCCTTCCAATGAATTTAAAAAATATATGATTTTATAATAAATTCAGCCATCTAATTAACATGCACTAGGTAGTAGGTACTGCACTACTACTCCGGATTGTACTTGTAGGGTACCCGTGGGACACGTGGCACCATATTTCTGGAGTCCTGTTAGCCTACATACTACAAGCAGAATGATACACGTGGCATAGGGTCTAAGATGTGTGTTAAAATGTTCACTGCAATCAATTT